>BGPR01012383.1:30160-45205 GCA_013235015.1 Araneus ventricosus
ATACCACAATGAATTTATTTGTTAAACTGTAAAAACCGCCATTTTTCACCTGAACTCTAAAATTTGAGTATTTTCACGAACTCAAATGTAATGTACCTTCTGGATATTGTCGTAGCGATCCAGACAGGATAATGCGCTCCAGATCTGGCCGTAAGAGATCCTGGACCTCTCAATCACTCCAGAATGGCTGACATGTGCAATCCGTGTCTTACGCTTGTTCTTTTCCCAAACAAGCCCTTACAAGTGAACTCAAAATGCTTGTTAACTACATTATGAAGACCAGACAGGAGCGTTTTGACATTAAAAGTAGGTCCGAAACATAGAAAGATTGCATTTTATAATTTAAAATACCACAATGAAGTTATTTGTTAAACTGCAGAAACCTCCATTTTTCACATAAACTCTAAAATTTGGGCCTTTTGCACGAGCTCAAAATGTAGTGCATGGTTTTTAAATATAATTTTTCTGTCATCAGGCAACTTAAATAAAGTACTTAGACGCTATTAGGGACAAAAATTTGTAGCCTGTATAATTTTAGCGTAGAGTTAAATATTGTTTTTTTTTTTACTTTTTTCCAAACTTTAGGCTCTTTTCGCGAACTGAAGATTAAAAGAATATTTTTTTCCATATTTTTCCTTTGATTAGCATGTTAATGTACAACTTTTGCGCCCTATTGGAATTCGTTACTCGAAAAAATCGACTTCTTCGACGATTTTTTAAATATTTTTGTTTTTTTGTCATTTTTTCCAAACTTTAGTCTCTTTGAGCGATTTTAAGATTAAAAATATACTTTTTTAAATATTTTTCCGTTGATAAGCATGGTAATACACAACTTTTGCGCCTGTTTGAATACGATACTCGAAAAATCGATTGTTTTTTTCAACCCACCCTAAAGCTTATTGCTAGCCGTATTGAAGGAACGAAAACCACTAAGTAAGCCACCGATGTACAGAATCTCATATAAAAGTTTGGCTAAAAACAATTATAAAAAATAGGAAGTTCATTTTTTTTATTTCCCCGAAAAAACAGTTTTTCGATTCGTTCGCTTCTTCAAACAGCCGATTGAATTAGACATGAGAATATTTTCATCCAGGGCAATGCCGGGTATATCATCTAATATCTAATAAATAAAAAATTAGTTTATGCAGCCGAGGAAAATAAATCGCACACCATTCAATAAAGTTTTCTTTGAAATTATACTCCCTATAATCATATCATTTAGTCGGAAACTCAGTTATTATTAATAATTTAATTAGAACACTTTTAAATTATGTGGTGTCACAGCTGCATGAAAAGTCCTAACCGCTCATGTCATTTCAGAAGTAACTCGACACCGCAATGTATGATACAGTACACATGCGCCCGTCATCTAACTTTTTATACTCTATTTAAAACGAAATTTGATCGTGCTGCCATCTACATTCTAAGAGGGGTACTATTAGTTGCATTTTCGTGCAATTTTCGCCGTTTTAAAGTGGATTCGGATTTTTTTAGAAAATTTCAAAATTGGTGTCCTCTTTTGCGACCAGCGCGCCGGAAAGGGTTAGATTTTGTGCAAACGTTTTGAGAAGAAAGTATGTCCTATATATGTTCGGCTTTTTGTTGTAAAAATATAAAAAGAGAAAGACGATTGTCATATTTAGCAATATTGAATTACTGAAAATTTGGACTGAAAATTCGAAGGAAAGTATTTAAGCCTACAAAGTGCAATGTTCTGTGTTCTTTCACATATGAAGTTTTTTCCAACGCACTGGTGTAAACATTTATTAGATAATTTATAAAAAAAATCTAATAAATAATTTAAGTAAAATTATTTAAATGTGTGACACAGTTTTAAAACATCAATATAATTTAGAAATTAGAATAACTCTAATATAATTCTAAAAAACGCGAATAATGCTAGTGTAAGAAAAAGAAGAATATAACAAACAGATTAGAAAAAGTTTAAGGAATACGCTCACAAAAGTAACAAATAAATAATTCTAATGTAAGGATTAAAATTGTATTAATGAAGGAACTATAAAACTAAAAAATAAATTATTTCATAAACAAAAATATATGTTCTTATTGTTATGCGTAACAAATACAAGACGTGCAGTAGATTTTAAGTTTGAATTGAGGAGACGCACTTCACGTGTATCATATGAGCATGAATAGTCTCCAATCTTTGAGAGGAAACAGCAGGTCGATTCTTTAGAATAACAACTCAATGAATTTCAGACAGTAGACTAGAAAGTTTGTTCTTCTCCAAAATGTTAATACTTTTTATATAATTTATATGTATCATACAGAAATTTGTTTGACAAGGAAGCTTATTTTAACTTAAGTTTATTACCAACTCCTATTCGTCATAAATGAAACCATTTTGTTCATAAATATAAACTTTAACTTAATCATATTGTTAGTTTTACTGCATCCAAAATAGTTTTCTGAATTCAAGAATTTCTGAAAATAGTAAATTAATCCATACATGTAAATACTTTACGTGAGGAGGCTATTTCCCTCTATTGAAATATTTTTACCTTAATCGGCTAAGCTTCAGAATTGTATTCAATTCGGAACAAATAATATAAAAAATTTTTTTAAAATATACTTTTGCCAAAAAATTAATACAGGATGCCCTTAAATTATCGTCGACGTTTCCTTCATAAAGCGGGGCATTCACCACTGATTCACTCCATGATTTATAGAACACAGAAAAGGATTTAGTTTAGTTATATTAACGTACCGTTTTGAAGCAACACGAGGTCTAATTTGGGACAGATCTCGTAATTTTGAACCACGGTCAGATGACGACATTTGAGCTGGCACCCCCTCTCCAAGCTTCCACGCCACACCAACGAAAGGACGTTTGACCACTACGTATCATTTAGCTTGCAACAGGCTCCATACACGGCAAATCTTCAGTGGAATTGGGTTTCGAACCTGGAACCCACTGGCCCTAAAGCCGAGGCCTTACCATTAGGTCACCGCGGCCTTCACAGGAAAGGAAAACTTTTCATCAATGTAAAGCTGGGCATTCACGATAAGGTTATGCTATGCCATTCGTCCCAAGGCCGGTTTTTTTCCCACCCACTTTAGTCAAAAAATTAGGCAAAGCATTCACGGATGTTCCAAATATTGTTTTAAGTCAAGGTTCAAAGTCGTAAAATTCCTCTCACTTTGACTTTTCTTTCCCCACAGAGAGAATTTCGAGTTTCATTTCTAGCCTCGACGCGAGGTCTCAATCTAGGTAGAACTGTTGTTTTCCAGCTAGCCTCGCAGCGAGGTCTTCAGAAGACCATCTGGCCATTCCAATAAGACTTCAAACTATTCGAAATTTCATCAGTTTAATCCATTTAAACCAATTTCCAACGGGTTTAAAACTTACGACTGGTTTTTCCTTCCCGTGTTCCAAAAATTCCTTAGTGGAGCAGTGGTGAATGGCCCGCTTAGGATGCTAAGCTAACCGATGAAAATTGGCACAAATATATTGCGCTGTTGGGATTCAAATGAATTTGAAATCCATTGGAATGGAAGGACATAAAAAGTGAACTTTTATGCGGCGATAAATCACCTGTTTGTGTGTGTGCAGAGCGATGGGGAGGGGGAAAGTGCGTCGGAGTCAGTCTGGGACTTTGAACATTCTCAAACAAGGATTCTCAAAACAAACTTTGGAGTTTCTGTGTATGACTTGCTTAATCTATCGACTTAATGGTTGGGGGTAAAAACGCTATTTGGGCCAAATGGAATAGCCCTGACTTCTCGTGAATGCCCAGCTTAACTTCTTGAAAAGAACATGAAGATTATATATTCGTAAAGCACAACTGAAAAGTTTATTTTCAATAGCACAACTAAAGATAAGTAAATTCCCCATGGCAGCTTCAGCTAACACATAAAGACTGGACTCAATTTCCCGTCAATAAACTACCATGCTAGCTGCTATGGGAAATTTACTCAAGATAAGTAAATTTCCCATGGCAGCTTCAGCTAACACATAAAGACTGGACTCAATTTCCCGTCAAGGGTCGGTGGATTACTTGCCGCGAAAGGCTTTCATGTGAATATTGCTTCTTCTTGACGAATTCCGGAGTACGGCCCATCAAAAAGGGGCTACCTCCATTCTTGACGAGTACTCAGTCCAGTATGGCGAGAAATATCTGTCAATGAGCTGTATATGATTTTATTGCTTCGTTCGGTTACGTATTGCTGAAAGAACGAAACCAGTGATATCGCAGTCTGAAAAGCCGTAAAAAATCTACGACCTTACAAAGTTTCAAATTAGTTATAATGTTGCCGACAGGTAGCTTTGCATTTATGTCCTACGTTCGGGTGTTCGAAGCTATAAACTGTCATTTGCAAGTAATCGTGAACTACATCACAATCGATCCAAATTAGACTTTTCGTGCTTGCCAAGGACAGGTTATAGATTTCTTTATCGGATTCTGAATACTATTCTAACCTGGTCAGCGCCACCTGTCGATTGTTACTTACAAACTTTTATATTTACGGCTCATCGACTCATATCACTGATGCCTTTCTATGAATTATTGTGATCTTTAAATGAGGGAGTCCTTTTGTTGGACACCCTGATAGTATATTTCAAAAGAAAATATTGCGCATATTTGCGCATTTTTTTATATGGATTTTTTTTTAGTAAAATACTTTTTTTTTATTTTCAAGTCTCATTATGACATTTTTTCTGACGATAAAGCAGTTGTTATGCACTTCTAGCGTCGCTCGATGTTGGCGCGTCAAACCGTAAATATGTAAGGTTAAGTTAACATGTCGGATGTGATTGGGAGTTGGGACACTGTTAATGTCGAGGACCCGTCGAGAAGTGCTCTCCGCATGTCTAGACTTGGTCGAGTATATATTTATGATTCCTGTACTGCTAGAATTACTACCGCCGATCTACTTTAAACATGAAACATCAGATATTATGAGGGAAATTCAGACAGTACATAAGTACAACTGAAGGTGGAGTGTCGAAAGGTTAATTCTGTGCTGCTGAAAAATGGGTGATGAAGAGCGCAATACTCTAATCAGGGTACAATCATCAATTAGGGCATACGTCTGTGGACTTTCATCTAGAAAGACAAATAAAGTACTGGTAGAGATTTCTAGAAAACCAAGTTATTTCGAATTTTTGTCTAATAACTTTACATACACGCACATGACACCATTCGCAGTCAGAAATTCGTATCGGCAGAATGCCAATTCATAAGTGACAGGGCGAAAATGAAGAAAAAAGAATTGTAGGAGGCATTAAAAAAGAACATCAAAGAAAGTTCAAAGGCGAACTGTACTGCTTCTTAACAATCCAGCAACGCTTGGAGCATCAAATAAGGGAATATATAGAGGACGCTTCTGTTCCAGATCCAGAATTCTTCCCAGATTAGCTTCACGAATCACTTGAGTAGATATGATTGAGTTAAAAGGTTGATTGATAGTGATGTTGGAACCATACAAAGTGAAGGACACATTGATGAAAAAAGTTCAGAACTATATGACTGGTGGAACAAGACCTGTACCTTTTTAATTGCACTCCCTGACTCCAGAATGCACAGCGTTTTAATAATCAGTGTCACTGTAAATTAAGAAAGTGGAAATATTATTAGACAGTTTTCTAGAAGAACAATACTAAGGCCAGAAACAGAATATTTTAGACTATACCATTCAACTTTATTCCAGAAAGTTCAATAGAGAACTTTTTCATCATAGTTCCTGAATCAGTTTCTTATAAGCAGTGATTCATTTATGATTACTGACAAGGACTTAGTGAGAGAATTCTTTGTGCAGCAGCGGAGACTGGCCTATAATTTGTCCAAGAGTCAGAGTGCGGTCAACTTCAATAAACACCAAAAGTAAGAATGACGTGAAAGCGAAGATCAGAGCCTAAGGAATCACTTAAACCGTGGTATTCTATAATGCCTGACAAACATGTATATCCATATATAAAGCCTCAACCTTTGCAAATACTAAATGTAATAGTATTATATATTTATATCAACAACTAAATTTATAGATAATAGCATAACCGCATTTTAATTAAAAATTAGAATAAGTAAAACAAATCTGTCAACCTTTACTTTCCTTTATAAGCAGTAACAGTTAATAACTTTCTGTATTTCATATTTATTTTTTTAATAAACATTGTCTTGTGTTTATAAGTTTTATTTAGAATATTATTTAATCTTAATATATAAGTCAAAAGTCAACAGCAATGATTTTAAATTTAAAAAGGAAAAAATATATTTTAGCCGGATTGCGACAAATATTCTCCACCAGTGCTAATAGAAGACAACGTGAAAAGCAACCGAAATGCAGCCATGTTTTTTTGTGGAATTGAATCTTATTGCTCCTTTGTCAAATATTCAGAATTATTTAGTATGACCAATTTTTTTAGAATTATGGCCAATATAGATTCATAGAAATCGATAGTAAACCGAATTCTAATTTTTTAACATGAGACTCTATTCAAGATCCCTGGAGAAGGTAACTTTTAAATGTAAGTTTCAAAAAATTTTGATCAGAGGCTACTTAAATGAATGAAAATTTTAAAGATTTAAAGATTTATTCGCCTTTCTATATAAAATAATGAATTTTGTCTTTTTTCATGCAATTGGTGAAGTGCTTTAAAATGTTTATGATGTGGAATAATCTGACGCAATTGCTATGAATCAATAAAATATTTTGTAGGTGCTGCATTTTTGATAGATTTATTGACCATAAAAATGAACTTAGATCTTAGAAAATCTTATAAGATATCAATAGAATCGTAGTTACTATTGTTTTGTATTGTGAACATGAAGTAATTTAAAGTTAAAATTCTTTCAACAATGATTTAACATTGAAATTAGCTGAAAATACATTGATATTTTATTTATAAAAATTTTAAAGGATCAAAATTTTAAAGTATTTTTTAGCTTATTTTGATTTGGTAAGAGTTTTGGTTGTGTTTTTATAGTATGCAAATTGTGCTGTTATTTGTTAACAAGTTGAAGTACATATTGTATTTGTAGTTACACATCCAGGAACGGTTTTCACAAGCATACTGTGAGAGAAAATAAAATGAAATGTTTAAGAACTTTAGTTCTAGTTATGTTTAATTATTATTACATGCTACTAGTATTTGTAGAAATAATCTCAATATCTCAGTATAAGATCCTTGTATGCAATTTAGTTATTTTAAGAGACATTCTTATTTTTATTATTTTTATTTTAACATACAAGTTTTCCCAGAGGCAAATTAAAATATTCATTTATTTGGTAGAATAAAATGTAGGAAATTTGTTACAAGCATCATTAACTAATAGTAGTTTAGTAAATTATCAAAAATATTTTGATTGTTTAATTAACACAGGTTCAAACAAGAAAGAAATAATTGTCATTAGCTGAGGGTCGATATTGCATTCATAATATTTATGTATGACAACGAAGCTAAGTGTCTTTAATAAAAAAAGAAATTGGTTATTATTGTTGTGTTATTGAATCGGAATCTACTTGAGAAATTTGTTTATTCTTCCGGCGAGACTAATTTTATTTTTTTGTTTTTTTTGCTTTGCGATCTGAACGTATGAAATGAACATGATTTTTGTATGTAAGACTTATACTAAAGAGTAAAATAGTTTATGTTTAGCTGATCTCATTAATATTGTATAGCATCATAGACTGCTAATCATATAGTTTGGATAGGTCTTTAATACCAGCATTTTTTTTCAGTATGAATTTGAGAATAAATTTTGAACTTTTTTTGAGCTACTCTTACAAATGATCAGTTCTAAATTTATTACTCTCTTAATGCAATCAATATTATATTTTTAAAAATTAATTTTCTATAAATCTATATGCTTAAAAAAATACTTGGATGTCTATATACTATAGCTAATTTCAGTTCCTTTGAAAAAATAGATGTATATGTTAATAAGCTCTGGACACTTCAAGAAAAAATGTTTTATCTTATATTTGATTATTTTACTGAATGTTAACAGATTCCTTATAAACGATTCTTAAAATTTAGAAAATCATTGTTTTTAATAATGTTCTTTAAAAATATGATATTAGTAAATTTGAGGAAATAGGTAAACAATATTTTTTAAAAATTTTGGCACATATTGAACTACTATGTTTTTTTGTATATGTTTTTATTTATTTGAACTGAATAGATGCTATAAGTTAAAATTCATTGTTTCAAGCGAATAGTAGATTTATTAATAATCATCTCTCCCTCTTCATCATCAACTATGGAGTGAAACTTTTTGGACTGTTCCGCCATGGACAATTACATCAATACAGGAGATTAAGCCTCTTCAGGCTATCGGGCTTGATACAATAACTGTTATATATACTTGGTGAAAGAATCGGCATAAGCCAATGGTAAGAATTTACGGATTCTATTTTGATTGATAAACGATGCAGACGTGCCACTTGAACGGGAGGGCGTGTACAGAGAAGTGACTATCCAGTCTGGTTCCAGTTTGGTTAAGATCGCAGCGCCCCATCGTTTCGTAATGAACTGGAAATTTAATTCCAGCTCAATCCAATGAAAATCTGACATTGCCTGCTGACGGAGTTTTTTTTAATTTTTGAATTTTACTGTGTGTTCATCGCAAAATTTCATTTTTTTAACTTAGGCCTTAGTGCAATATCAGGATTCCTCGAAATGAGAAAAATTAAAACATAATAATTGTTTCCTACGTATACATAAGAAGACTATTTAAATATAGATTTAAGAGAATTTGTTAAATTTGCATTTATGCTAATATATATTTTATAAACATTCTTTCTAGATGAATGCTGTTTTAAACGAATTTTTACTTTAAAAAAATCATTATCTCATTATTTTTTCTTTTCTGTCGAGGTGCAAAAAGAAAGCAATAAAGTAAAAAAATGTTATTTTGCATTGCACTGTGTTTTGATTTTTTCAATTAATATACTTCCCACAAGGGTAAATCAAGTTGTTAACGACTAAGAATTCGAATTAATAGTCATTGTTTAGAAACAGTTGAACGGCGATTGTGTGTCAAAATTTTACAAATACCAAAAAGTTCTCGGGTAGTAGAGGGTGAAGCATAAAAATTAAAAAATTTAGTGTAAAATCCATCATCTTTCGGACTTTTATTGTTTTTTTTATGATTCCCAGTTTTGGAAATTAAAATGTAAAAAAATTTAAATTTACCTCGCAAAAGGTGGGGGTCCCTGAGTCTCCGTCACTGATTAGAAACTATGCTTGTGAATATCTCATCCAAATAATAATGCATGAGAATGAGCACAGAATTTTAAGTAAAAAGAGGATCATGTTATTCACAAACACATGACTTCACCATTTTAAAATTAATTAATCTAAGGCAAGAAGAGATCGATGTAGAGTATGAAAACCTCTAACATGTTTAGCATTAGCAGTAAAATTTCTGCATAGAAGTTTCAAAATTAGTTACAAAACTATTTGCCGCCGCTGTATCCTTTCTAATCGTAGTACAGAATGTCAAGAGAGTTATAAACAGTCCTTTAAAGCAGTCGTTGCAACAACTATCACAGTCGACCTACCATTGTGCATTTTCACTGCAAGAGATGGCTGATACCAATAATGAAAATTTAGCTGCCCTCTGTGTGCCACGGAAATAGTGGCAATGCAAATGTGAAAACTTCCGAATAGCTTACATTTGAACTTTATGAATAATCATGGATACGACTGATGAACAACGCTTATTTGCTGCCATCATTTACACTTACAATTCTGAAAACTTCTATATCGAGCTATGCTTTGATTAACTAACGTGGCTTCATTCTTGCATCTATCTCCCGTTGCGGGATGACATTTTAATTGCACTGGGAGAGCTGTGCCCTCTGATGTGTTTACTTGCTTAACTTAATTTGACTATTGGAACAAATTTTTTACCGCTTTCAGCTTAAACATGCAATTGGTTTTATACTTTCAAGAATCCGGCAGTTATTTAATTTTATTATGGAGGAAACTTCATGAGACCTTTTGTAAATGGGTTTGTAGAAATTTGCTTTTTCCTTTTCGTATATTGTACATTATTGAGCTCGTTCTCCGGACAAGTGAAAGTAACAGTGAAGCAGTTGTCAATTACATAGTCGATACCTACATAGGTAGGGAATGAGTCTGTTTCTCATTGGCTTTCAGCGTCAAGTGACTTGACTTGCGCATCCTAAATGATGCCAAACAAACATTACATTAAAGAGTTCCTGTCTCGGCTCTTCTTTTTTTCTGCCTTTCTATTCCTCTCTGAGAATAAGATGGCTAGGCCAGAACTATTGTTTAACGTTCTGCTTTTTCCTCGACAGCGCAGGTACAAATTTTAGTAATCACGCTTGTTTCATCATGGGGTAGTTTTGATCTTTAACTTATGAAGCTTATTAATTAACCTGATGGTCTCATATTTTGTTCTCTTATTAGCGTTTTAATGTTATTTCTTTTTCTTTTGATGTTTGTTCTTTGGTTTTACCTGGGTTTTTGTTTGGGGAGTCTGGGCTAATGAAGTCTGATTAGCTCAAGCTTGTCACTTGAGAAAATTTCCCAAATATTCTTTTGAATCCATTTAGATAGTTCAGCCTTGAAAAAGTGAACAAGAATGGTTCTCATGATTTGTCTGTTGTTTCGTTTTACTTCCAATACTAGGATTGCTATATTATTACTTCTTTTAATTTTGGCTTTATTTGTATACTTGTGTTCTGCTTTTGTTCTCGCATCAATGGCGGTACCTAAACATTGTCAATTTTCTAACTTCATTTCTTTTGCTGTACAATAATGATTTTGTTCTTTTAATTCTATTGTATGATAATGAAAATATTTGTTCAGTTTAAATTTTTCCTTTTAAAAAAACTTTTTTTAAATTTTTTTAAAAATTTGTTATATTTTTTCTTGTTGATTGTTTGCATACTAAAGCATTACTTAACAATGCTGCAGGTTCGTCCTATTTGTTTTATTCTAAGAACATGTTCTCTCATTTTCTGAGGGAATCATCTAAATAATCATAGTGAAGAAGGTAGTATGATTTCTAAGATGAGATACAGAAGACAAATAATAGAATTAAAATCCTACCTAAGCGCGAGTGTATGACACACATGAGCCAACAAATACATGACCATGAGAGCCAATTAGAGTCGACCTCATTCCAATACATGCTTAGGATCCGTAAATATCGTTTATCACTTAGAATGCTGAATATTTTCTTCTATAAACAGATAGGAGTATTGATGCTTTTTTGTTTCCCACCCATTAGTGATTATACAACTTTTGATATAGTCATATGATGGTTACTGTGTTTACTAATTTTAATTCTTTTATACAAAGAAATTACTTAGTTTTATGAGCTTGAAGACAAGCGAAAAACAAAACATAATAATCCATATAAACTTGAATGTTACTGGGTCCATGCCACGGAAGAGAATATTTTGAGATTTTCGAGAAAAAATGTCTTGCCATTGAATGTATGAGAAATATAAAATTGTGTTTGGGAATGAATATAATTAGATAGCCACTTTTAAATAACATGATATAAGCTTTTTAAGTTCAAACCAATATTTCAACCACGATAGTAGCTATATTTTAACTCCCCCCAAGAATATGCAAAAATTGTTTTTTTGTTTCATTATGATATAAAATCCAGAAGAGTTTCAAAATAATAGAAAAGAAAAGAGTTTCAAATAATGAAAAAAAGAGTTTCAAAAATAATGAAATACGATTTGTATTTTGAATTGCATGATATACATGATGAGTTCGTTATATTCTTGCATATATTTGAAAAAATTTTCTGTTTGCATCCGGGACAGATGAGTAAGCATAATGCAAATTCATCAACAAAATTTGCCTATTTAAGTATTAGCTTTTGAAAAATGTAAGAATAAAGTACTCTTCTCTTATCTGAGTCATTTTGCTTAGAATTTCTCTACTGTATGAAATAATAGAAATTTAGAATATCATTTATTGTACCTTATATTTATAATATATTCACTCATTCATGCTGGACATCGTGCACATCTTGTTTTGATTGCCTGAGTAGGGTTTAACAATGCAGTAATTTTTTCACTGATGATTAAATAAATTAGCATTTTATGTACTCTTTTCAGCGAGTCACCTTCCATTGAATGCCTATCAATTATATTTATATAATGTAATACCTCTGAGCCTCCCCATTTTTTGCATAAAGCCACTATTTTCTAGTAAATTTTCAATAATACTGTGGCGCGCGTTAAATCATTTAATAGTATATGTTTTTTATAAAACTTTGTGGTTTTTCTGATTTGCTCCCAAAGTTGTGCATCTAGAATTTTCACTAAATCACATGTCTTAAAAACATGATGGCTATTTTGGGACTGACCATCGCATTTGAAACGCGCACCGCACCAGCGGCAGGACGTTTGGCACTACTCAGTATGATTGCTAGCGTAAAGACCCACAACCAAGGCTCTTCAGTGTAATCTGGTTGAACAGGAAGCCTCCACCTCAAAATCGAGACCTTACCACTAGGCGCACCGCCACTCGAGTCTCTTTCATTAAAGAAGAAGAACTAATTGTACTAAACAATAATTCTTCAAATTCAAGGATTTTTTTACAACTTTCACTTTCACTTATATTCTTAGATTCATGGGCTATCTAAAAAGCTATTCATTTTGGCATCCTTTTTATTTATGTTTTTCACTCGTTTATTAAGGTGGGTTTGCTGCAATTGAATTTTTTAGTCCTTCCTATGTCTTTAGAGTTCTGAAATTCTATATAAGTAGTGTTTACGAAGGATATAAATATTTTCCGATTTTGAACTTCATAATCAATTAATCACTTAATTTTAAGTACACTTCATTCAATAACAGGTGAATATGGTACTGAATTTCCAGAGAATTACATTACAATCCTATACTAATTATAATTGTTATTTTACGAGTATATTTAAATTATTTCTATATCAATTATAATACTGAATAATAAAAAACTAAATGGTAGTAAATAATAAAAAGAAACATTTTTTAAAAGCAAGTTTCCTGTTAATTTCTAAAATGTAAAAAACAATGTTTGCTTACCAAACTTCAAGAGATCAAACGAAAAATCGTAGAAACAGGAGGCGCTGAAAACAATAAGTTTAGCTCACAATGAATATCGAAAGAAAGTAAACATTTTAAAACAATTCATTGAAAATTGAAACGCATTATGAATGGCATTCAAACCTCAATTTATAGAGCATTGAATCAGTGCCAAACGCTTTTACGATTTTGCTTTGACTCCATATTTTGATATAAGCAATATCTTGGTAATCCATAAAATATGATCGGTGTTTCTTCCTTATCACTTTTTTGATTACAGAGCATGACGATAAATGCTGTATTACATATTTGTAAATTAGACTTAAAAAAGTTTTGCCTTTCTTAACGAGTCATTACTAGTATATTTTCTTTTACGTCTAGGAAGACCTGCTCCAAAAGGTAATGATACTAGAGCGGTTCCCCTAGACGACATGTCCAGTACCTCTTGATAGAGTCCGGATCCAAGGACTAACCATAAACTATCAAATACAAAACCCCATCCATTTACTGCAGCTTCTAAAATCTTTACCTCGAAGAGAGAAAATTCGCAGTATTTCCGAAGCCAAAATAATGAGAGCGAAGGTATTCCACAAGGAGGGAAAATCTCTTGGTCCTCACTTCCTTTAAGTTAACGACATTTTCAAAAAAACGCTCAGAACATTATTAGGGTATGTACGCAGAAGATACAGCCATTCTTGATAAAAATAAAAACAAAATATACGGCAGTCCGACATTAAACCAACATCTAGCGAAAACTGAACTGATTGGTTCCGGAATGGAAAGATTCTTAACGTTAATAAAACAGAAGCATGATTTCCAAAGGGTAGAAGAAAGCACAGACTAATAGTTAAAATTAAAAACCAAACAATCCCTAGGTCTCAGCAGCGAAATATCCAGGCATATATACTAGACGAAAAATTAACCTGGAAAAATCATATTACAAACAATAAACTAAATATTTCGTGTAGCTTAAGGAAACTTTTCCCTCTAATAGCACGAGATTCGCAAATTAATAGGAAATACAAATTGCTTGTCACACATGCGATCTTACGTCCGATAATTACTTACGAATAATTAATAATAACCATTGGGGCAGCATCCAAATCAGCATCGAATAGCTGAAATTCATAAAAATAATATAATCTGTCTAGTATGTACTTTGAATGAATATTCCGAAATGAAGATATAAGAAATGCAATTAATCTAAGTCTCTTAAAGGAATTTGTCAACAAATTTTCACAAAATTCTATCATTATCGCAGTTAATCTTCTTTAAAGGGATTTATCAAAAATTCCAACAAAATTCTATCATTATCTTGATAAAATTGATAATGAAACCATCTACTATTCCTTGAACAGAGTATACTCGATCCGAAAGTAAAGACCTCTGAGAAGATTTCTTATTATATTGATGAAATTAGGAGATAACTATCCTTGTTACCTTGTTTCAACAGCACTTGCCGCCCATTCTTCCCAGAAACTTAACGTTGAAGTCATTTCCAAACGGCATGTCATTCCCTATCAGGCAGCTTAATTGCATCATTCAATCCAAACATCGAGTTCTTACTACATGCAGCGGCTACTCATTCAGGTGCCGTCTTGCGGTGCTCTAGCAATAACTCCACAAGAATCTAGATGGGACTTCACCCAACACCCTTTTGCTCAACACGCAGGCAGATCTATCTAATTCCCAGATCGGAGATTATTCCATCACCAACGTTGTATTATCGGGGATTAGGCCCTCTTCGCAGACGTGGCTGCAAAAAAATTACTTGTTATTACTCACTTTCCTCGACTTTTTCCCCACGGCGGTCCACGCTTCTCCTCAGATAATAGTGTAACACAGTTGCTTCCTCCAGTTTCCCTCATCCACCTCGTCTCAGATCTTCTTGGCCACCGCTAGACTCTGACTTTCTAGAACGCTTCCAGTTTCTCTAGAACCTGACGCAGAAGGACCTACTCTAAGAAGCTCCAATGATCGCACCTCCCTGCCTCCCTCACCTGCCGAAATGAATCATATAAA
>BGPR01012384.1:0-18055 GCA_013235015.1 Araneus ventricosus
AAACGATGAAAAACTGCTTCGCCCTTGGTGGATTTTTAACTCCAAAATGCCGAATCTCATCATTTTGTTCCACCAGAAAACTCGTCAAATTTAAGTGATGTTTACTGCATTCAAAGAATTTGTGTAATGTGATTCAGAACTTGCAACATGTTCCTTCTAACAATCAAATGATCGCAAATGAGGAAACTACCAGTGAAGAAGAGGATAATTACATTGAAAAGCCTCTGCCAAGTTTTGAACCAGTTTTGGCAGGTTTTAACACCATGCAAGAATACCTCATTAGCAGTGATTTAAATGATAAAGTTAAGATGGTACTTTTTAACTGTGCACAATGAACTTTTTCTGTGCATTCCAAAAAAGCCCTACAACCTAAAATAATAAAATACATTTTGTAAATGCTGAATGAATATGAATAGTAGTACTAGCTGTACATTAAATCCGGAATAAAAAGTTTTGTATTACATACCTCTTATATTTCATTTTCATGTAATATTTTAATTTACCTCTGACTTTTTATTGTTGGTTATCATGAAATTGTTCATACTTTTGTGAATTTTGTTTATACGTTTTTTTTTTTTTTTTTTTTTCTCAGTCCCTTGAAAAATGTATAAACGGTGCATTACTGTATTTAGTTTTCTTGATCTGGAACACATCAAATGATTTAAAATTGCGAGAAAATATTTATCATAATTGATTATCAAGCCATAAATAAAGTGAAAATTCTTATTGCTAGAAGCCAGTCAAAAGGTATTTCTACAAAGAACAATTTCATTAGAGTAGTGGCTAGTGAAAATGTAGAATTAAAGTTAAACACAACTCAAGTAATGGTTTTAAGACAACCTAACTAAGGAATTGAATGAAGGATGACTGACATTGCTTTGAGATTGTCTTCAGTGTACTGATGAAAAGGAAAGCTATGTTCAGTGGTAGCTTATAACCACATAAATGAATAGTTCTATAAAAGATAGCTCTCATGGGTTGAAATAAAAATGTAGCTTTTACCCAGCATTAGTTCAAAATTCAGATATTCAGTCTCAAAACTGAACTTCCTGAATCTTAATTGACTGAATGAGCAAAATTTAATGTCTGTGTAATGTAGAAATGTTAAAAGAAAAATAACTTTTGGCCAATGCCAGAAAGATTATTCTGCAGTCACATAAGGCAACTATAATATGCAGTCTCAGATATATATATATATCATTATATTCTTGTTATGGAATAGCCAGCAAATATTTTGAAAAAAATTAAATCTATGCTTTTTAAATAATTAAAACTTGTAGTGATAAGCTCTATTAAAATAATGGATTTTTTCCTGCCATATGCTAATATGATTCAAGGTACCCATACTAGAGAAATTTATATTTCGCAAGTACAGCAATTTACAATTAATGTGTGTAATAATTTATGATATTTTTACTTTTAAAAAATGTGGAATACCATTATAATATAAAGATGCTTACCATAAATTGTGTAATTGCTTATAACTATTTTTTTTCTAGGTGCTTGTGCTCAATTTTCAAAATAATAAATTCATGCTTTACAAGTTGTTTCTAACGATACATCCAAAGAAAAGCAAAGTAAACTAACTATTTTACAAATAGCTAAACTCACATTCTTGGATCAGCTGGTGGAAGTCCAGCAGACTGCATGTAGTAAGAAGCAACAGAATCTGGTATCTAAACATTTAATAAAGTTTACATATACAAAAAAAATCAATTTAAATACTATAAAGTTTTATGCCCATTAATTTACCTAACAAAATTAGTGATAATATATTTTTTTAAAACTTACAGATGGTGGATAGTTGTCCAACTGAGCGACAAATTCGGACAATGATTCTCCATTTGAGGCTTGGTTAGATGATGCTTTAGGCTGCAAGCCATTTGTAGAAGCAGCTCCTACAGGTTTAGTTTCTTCAGTATAAGGCTCCATTATTTTGCAATAAGTATCAGCGATGAATCCTTTACTTACAAATTAAACTGCCTGAAAAAATAAATGGACCTGAGCACAGTTTAATTTTCAATATTAATTTTTAAAAAAATCAAGTTCATATAAATCTACAGTAGCTGTTTACAGCAGTCAATAGTGTTTAATCTTAATGTAAATTACAAAAAACAGAAATGAAATATTTTGGTTCATGAAAAATTAACTCAGGAGACAAGAAAACTTAAAATAATTCCAAATGCATCTTATGTGAATTTCACAAGTTAGTACAAAATACGAGAAAATGAGACGCAAAAATTAAAATGAAAAATGGGAGGAGAAGGAGGCTTTATCATTATCGTGAAAACCAAATTCATGCAGTCAATTAATTAATGCCAAATTAATTAATTAAAAGTTGATTATTATATATATACAGGTAGGTGGATGACAGAAAAATGTTATCAGTTTAGAATTTGCACATTTTTTCGAATATCTCCCAAAAGGCTGGATGGATTTTCTTTGAACTTCAACAGGGTAAAGAAGAGGTTTGAACTTGCATTTTACAGTGCAGATTCATTCATGAGGGTATTTTGGGGGACTACTAGACTAGAAATTGATGAAGAAGAAAATTATTCACCTCTTTTAACAGAAAGCTCATGATTTGCAACTTCCATCAATGGTTTTGTTTGATGAGTGCAGTATTTACATTGCATTTTCGTAAAAGTAGCATGAATATTTGGAAAAGTATAAAGATTTTCTTTAAAATATCCCGAATTTTCCCACATGTTTTTTCCTTATAACACGTAAAGTTTTCAACCAAATTATAAAGAACTTGCAGAATATTCAACAATATATTAGAAAACATTGTATTTTTCTTTCAGAACATCAAAGCCATCATATGCAGCAACTTATATCCAAATTCCAGTTAAATACTGTTAAGATTCAGATGGATATCGACATTGCAGCTAGGTGAATTTCAATTTCACTCTAAGAGAAGCTAAATGATGAAAGTTCTTGCACAAACTCATATTTTTTAAACTTGAATCTTTGAATAATTATCGACAAAATCCAATTTAAATATTAGTATATTTGATATATAAATATACATTCAACTTTCATAAAATTCAATATTATTGTTCAAAATGAAGTTAAATTATGCAATTTATATATGTTAATTAGTAAAATAGAAAAAAAAGACAAGAGTAAGCTATGTATCCATGATGTCACAATATCTATGATGTTCTAATTTTTCTTTTCACTTAAATTTTAACCAAATAATGAAATTTAACATAAACCAAATATGCTGTGTCAGAAATCAGTAAAAAATCTTATTTGCTGATAACTTTATTCATCATTGTTGTCTTTGTATTAGTTGAGAAAAAGGGATGACAACAGATATAATATCCTATAGGATAATATGACAGTGTTGATAAAGTTGTTGACATTATTAGCATAATTTAATAGCCAGTTTTAATTTTTAAACTTAAGTAAATAATGTGTTTTAACATAAATTGAGTATGTTATCATAAAAGTCAGTAATCTTCCCCGAAATCTTCTGAACTTATTTTTCTTAATTATTTTCACTTACAAATATAGAAATATCTGTGACAATTTTAATGAATTCTGTATCTTTTTTATGCGACCAGCAGTTTAAAAAGCCCTGATCTATGAAAAAAACATGCTTAGGAAATTCAAATAAGTTTGCACAGTAGGTAATGCATCTACTTAGTTTAATGTAAAAACCTAGAATATAAGATACCTATATTGCAAATTTACAGAAATTTTTTTTGCAAAGATACAAACATTAGTTCATTTCTTAGTTTTTGCATTAAGCATAGAAAACCTTTGAAACTAACAAAAATATTTTGTTCCTCTGAGAGAATTCTTTAAGAGTAAAAACATTCAAGAGTTCGTGACTTTCTTTGTAACTTTAACAATTTCAATAAATTTATAACCACACCCAGTAAACTTAGCAAAACAATATAATGTCAACATGAATGGCCGATTTGAATAACAACATTTGAATTGAAACAATGGATATTAACACATGTCTCATATTCTTTACTTTGCATTTCATATTTTGATAACAAAATCAGAGATATGAATAAAATAGAAATATATTTGCTGAAGAGACCAAGATGAAATGTAGATATAAAAGGTCATACACTGATTTCAAATGAAAGAAACGTCATGTTCACATAAGGTGTTTCACAATGTAGTAAAAAAAAATCCCATGATACAGATATTTAAATCCTTACGACAGAGTGAATGCTATGCAAGAGAAAATAAAATTACTGAAAAGATAAACATAGAAAACATAGTTATTATCATGTTTTGGATCATAATACGAGCTTAAGACACATGTAATAAAAGTACTGCAGCGTAAACAATTAATTTTACTTTCTTTACAAAAATGAGTTAACTTTTCTCGTCTCAATAATTGACAGATTAACAAAAATATTTGAAAATACCATATCACTGTAGAAAAATTAGCACATGGATTCATCTTCCGATACAAAATAAAAAAGTTATTTTATCAGTTCGCTTATTAATTTATAGATCAAAAGCAAAGCATGAAATAATTAATGATCTATCATTTTGAAATTAATAAAACATATGGAAAACGCAAAATATTTGGAATCAAACATGAGATTAGACTAAGTTCGAATTGCTTACCTGAAACAACAAAAAGATAAACTTTTATCTAAGCCAAGTAAAAATAAGTTCAATCACTCTAGAACGCACAAGAATTTAAAAGCAATAATTAGTACGTCGTTTACACAAACACGTCTGGAACACTAATGATTTATGCTTTTCCTCATAGTAGATTTGACGTTCATGTTAAACCGGTTCAGAGAAATCGTATCCGCAAATTGAACGCTGCAGAGCAGATCTAAAGAATCGAATCGGGAATTCGGATCTCACACTCACGAAAATAATGGATTTCCACATTATACGATTTCGCAATCCACTTGAAGTCCAGTAAACGAAGAGAGGTTTGAGAAAAGCAAAAAATAATATATTTTGGAAATCGGTACACATGTTCGTGAGGGGATTATGATGAACCATATTAATAGTCCCCGGTCCCAGGAGGTGAGCTCGCGGCGCCATCTTGGGATTCATCCCCCCTTTTTTAGTTTTTCTTGAATAACTCGCAAACTATTAAGTTTACAAATGCATTAACAAATTAAAGAGCGTAAAATTCCCTACAAATACATACTTTTATTTTTCTTCCAGCTTTAATAGACTAGGGGGTCTATTAATGTTCCCCCCGTAGGGTTTCGGGCGGCAACTTCCCCCGTTTTTAAGGTGCAAAAAACTAGAAATGCCTCCCAACCCAACTGGGGGTACCAGAATAGACCCGTTGGAGATAATTGGTCTCAAAGGTTGCCGCCATCTTGGATTTCCTACCTCCTTTTTACTTTTTCTTGAATATCTGGAAAACTATTCAAAATTGAAATTACATGTGAATTAACAAATTTAAGAGCGTGCGATTCCCTACAGTTTGGTACTTTTGATTTTTCTTCAGGCTTTAACAGTTTTTGAAATAATTGGTCTCAAAACGAATAAATTTGTAAAAAAATCTTAATTGATATAGTACAATAAACGAAGGGTTTGAAGGAAAACGAAAAAAATCATATAGTTTTTAAAATTGGTACAAATGTTCTCGAGGGTCTCTTGTTGAACATAGTAAAAGTCCCCGATACTGGGGAAGCTCGCGTCGCCATCTTGGATTTCATCCTCCATTTTTACATTTTTTCTGAATATCTCGAAAAATATTTAATTTTCAAATTACAATTGATTCATCAACTTAAAGAGCGTAAAATTCCATAGAAATAATACTTTTGATTTTCTTCCAGCTTTAATAGTTTCCGAGATAATGGGTCTGAAAGTTTATCGCCATCATGGATTTCATACCCCTTTTTTAGTTTCTCTTGAATATCTCAAAATCTATTCAAATTTTAAATTACATGTAATCAGAAAATTAAAGAGAGTAAAATTCCCTATAAACGCATGCTTTTATTTTTGTTTTAGCTTTAATAGTTTCCGAGATAACGGGTCTCAAAATTCTCCGCCATCTTGGCATATCCCCCTTTTCTCAGTTTTTCTTGAATACCTCGAAAACTATTCGATTTTTAAATTACATGCAACACAGCAATTGATTATCGTAAAATTCCCAACAAATACATGTTTTTACTTTTTTCTAGCTTTAATAGTTTCCGAGATGTGTAAGAAAAACTAAGACCAATCCAAGATGGCTGCAAATGGAAATGGAAATACTCCTATGGGACAGTACTAGCCTCTTTTTAAATAAATTTTATATCATTTAAGACTTAATTTATGTATAATATCCATAGATACAAACTAATAGGTGCATTAATTTTTTCCAAGAATCATGTTTTATTTAATTTTTGCTTAATATAGCTTTAATATAAGAATTAGAAATTTAATGAATGTTTATGAAATATAAACAAGAAAAATCTCAAACAAATAATATAAAAATATGACACACAACAAACTGATTTAAATGTAAGAAATTTGATATTCAGTTATTTTATATGCAACGAAAAACTGACTTATAAAGAAGGAAAATGTAATAAAATACATATTGCATGAAAATGCTGTATTTTTGCTTAATATTTAGTAAAATGCCTGTTATATTGTATGATATTTATATGGCCAAAACTGGTACAAATTAAGATATACTATTTAAAAATTCATAACTCAAAATATAATTTTTTCCGGAGAAAGATTTTTTAATTAACAGACAATAAAATTCATTAAAGAATAGTGTCAGTACGACTTTAAAATTTTGAGCCAGTCTTCCACTACGAAAATTCCAATTCAAATTTTCTCTTAATGTGGTAAAAACTGGAGCATCTACCTTATTTCAATAAAAAAATTAATTTGTTAACACGTTATGAAATGAGGTTGAGCTGACACCTCTCAAGCCAGATCTGTGATCTTGATGGGAGTATCTCACTTGCTGATATTTCGTCACCATGGGAGAGAAACAACGCTTCGCGGACGTTTGAACCGGTTTCATTAGCACGCAAAGCGAAGATGGATCTTTTTCGTTTTGCTAGAAAGCTCCCATGGAAATCCATGGGCATGAATAACTGAACCAATCAGGTTCGACTCTCCAGTGACGTCATTGCAAACTTAGGCGCGATTTTCGGGCTACACAGAACGTATATTGAAGTTGCAGTGGAAAAATGTACCAAAAATCTACAAAACGCGCATATATTCGCGACTAAAACGGTCAAAAAATCAACTGCAACATAGATTCACGCGAATATTAGAGATTTGATTAAAACGCTCAACAAAACGAAAAAAGCCTGGCAAACACTAAGGAACCCATTAATTAAAACGAAATTGAACAGAATTGAGAAATTAATCAAAAAATTAGATAAAAATAGTAAACAGAAAGATCAAACTGAAGAACTTGAAGCGCTGAACACAGAAGACGGTACGCTTTGGAGAAAAGCAAAGATAATGCGTAAGAAAGCGCAGAAAATCCCAGCGCTACTTGGAGAAGATGGATTTGCATATTCAGACTTTATCAAGGCCGAAACTATTGCCCTAAGTCTAGAGAAACAATTCTCATAAACGACCTATCTCACAGAGAGACGGAAAACGAGGTAAAAAAAATCTACAGAAAATTTCTCCTCCCCCACACTCACCGATAACGAAATTGATAATCTCAAAAGCATTCAGCCATCTGAGGTAATCAAAGTCATTAAAAATTAAATATTAAAAAAGCATGGGGTTCTTACTGTATCACAACAAAATGCTTAGAAATCTACCATGCACAATGATTTTCGAGATCATAGAAATCATAAACAATATCTTTAAATTTAGCTATTTTCCAAAAGCATGGAAGACAGCGGTAGTAGTGCCAATTCTTAAATCCGGAAAAGACCCCACTCAGCTAGAAAATTATCGGCCAATCTCGCTACTCAGCACACTCAGTAAACTGACTGAAAAATTCATTTTAGATAAATTAAATGTGCATCTTGTCGAAAACAAAATCCTTTTCCCGGAGCAATTTGGCTTTAGGAAATCCTTAACTACAACGCACCAACTTCTAAGAGTAGTCGCGTATATTAAGAGTGGCTTTGAAAAAGGTGAATGCACTGGAGCGGTCTTCCTAGACGTACAGAAAGCCTTTGATAGAGTGTGGATCCAAAGACTAATCCATAAACTCATCAGATACAAAACTCCACCCCATTTACTGCAGCTTCTAAAATCTTACCTCGAAGAAAGAAAGTTCTCAGTTAAAATTGGTAACAGCATTTCTGAAGCCAAAATTATGAGAGTAGGTATTCCACAAGGAGGGAAAATCTTCCTCATCCTCTACTCTCTTTATATTAACGACATTCCAAAAACGCATAAAACATTATTATGTATGTACGTAGACGACACTGCCATTCTTGCTAAAAGTAAAAACCATAAATGTACGGCAGCCGCTTTAAACCAACATCTAGCGAAACTGGACGACTGGTAACTCAATTGCAAAATTGTCCTTAATGTCAATAAAACAGAAGCAGTGTATTTCGACAAGGGTAGAAGAAAACACAAACCAGTAGTTAAAATTAAAAACCAAACGATCACCTGGTCTCATCAAGCCAAATATCTTGGCGTATGACTAGACGAAAAATTAACCTGGAAAAATCATATTACAACAATAAAAACTAAATTTCGTGTAGCCTCAAGAAAACTTTTTCCTCTAATAGCTCGAGATTCGGAAATGAATAGGAAATGCAAATTGCTTTTCTACACTGCAATCTTACATCCGATAATTACTTACGGATGCCCCATGTGGGGGGGGGGGCAGCAGCCAAATCATATATCAGAATGTTTGAAATTCTCGAAAATAATATAATCCGTCTAATATGTAATGCTGGATGGTATATGCGAAATGAAGATATAAGCAATGCAATTAAGCTAATCTCTTTAAAGGAATTTATCAAAAAAGTCTCAACAAAATTCTATCACAATCTTGATAAAATTGATAATGAAGCCATTCAGCAATTTGAAAATTATTTCACCGATCCCAAAAGTAAAAGTCCCCGGAAAATTCTATTATAATCGTAATTACAATTGATAACAATTAGAATTAGCTATCCTTCTACCTGTTTTAGGCCCTTGCCCCCCCCCCCTCCCATTCTTCCCAGAAATTTTAAAATCTTGAAGAGCAGTTCCAAACGGCATGTCACTTCCCTATCCTGAGAAGTTAACGAAAAATTATCACATCCAAAGATATGTGTTCTCTCAACAACAGCAGCTACTCTTTACAGGCACCAGTTCTTGCAATGCCCTAGCAACAATCCCACAAGATCCAGATGAACTTCCACCCACACACCCTTTGCCTCCAACAACAGCAGATCACCTAATTCCCAGAACTGAAATTATCCAGCATCACCAACTTACCATTACCGGTGATTAGGCCCCAAAAATTACTTGCTTCATTCATTACTTGCTTCAAGGAATATTCAAAAACTTGCAAAGTTAATCGTCGATTGCCCTCAATTGCGGATACTTCGAGGAATATCATTCACTAAGCTTTCAAGGCGATGTCGCTTGAAGAAACGACCGCAGGTTCCAGTCTTGGAAGAAATCCGTGGGCGAAATCAAGAACTGCATGACGAACGCTGAAAATACTGAATCCATTGGACAGGCGATATACGAAAGTGAATAGATTATTTCACACCTCAATGTTTTATATGAAGCGACTCTCCAAAAGGACACTAATTTTTAAAAACATATATATCAGCGAATGATTTTGTTGAAAATGTTTAAAATTTAAGAATTTATTTAAATAGCATTTTCAGTAGAGAAAACACGTTTTGGCAAGCTGGCTAAATTATTTTAATAAAGAATTAGTCGTTATTAATAGTAAAGTGCGGGAGAAATAGAATAGACAAGAGATATGTAAATTCGATATGAATACCGGCTGCTGTTCAAGTAGCAGACGATAATGTATAATATTTTTACGATATTGTAATATAGTGAGTATAATAAATTATATTATTAATGAAGCAAAACATACGATATTGTATATAATTAATATAGCTTTTCCATGAAATGGATCTGGCTAGAGCCTTTAAGTTCAATGTAACAATCTTTACGGGGAAATTATCTTCAGAGAGCACAATCCAGTGATATATAAGAACTTGAGTCCAGAGCAGAAGAAATAATCCTATATTAAAACAAGAATCTAAAGATTCCTGACGCCTATAGAACCAGGTGAGTAGATTGATGCTGTCACGACGCAATACCATGTGTTTGCTTCTCGAGGTATAATCCCGCTTAAGCGGGATTCCAAAAATTGGTTGAGGCTCATTAAGTTGCTCCTCTCCACGGTAATCATTAGTAAAAGGCGAAAGATTAGAACGACATTGAAGAGAAACCAGAGCATGACAGTTGTGGTGGTTTCAGCTTCTTGGGGCCGCAGGCCCCACCATCTGAAAATTTAATACTTTAGGGCTTAAGTGGAAATGAAAACTAGACCTGATAATCAAAATGCATAAACCAGTATGAGGAAGATCAAATTTAGGAATAAATTAAATCAATAAAAAGCTACAAACTGCATAAATACAAAAAAAACTAATTTAATAATAATTTTAAAACAAATATAATAGCAGATCAAAAAGTTGTGAGAAATAAACCGCGATTTGCGGATGTTGCGAACGTCAAACCCTCCGAAACCACAGCATGACGGTGCTACCCGGCATATTTATATATAAGAAAAGAAATAATTAGAAAAGTGGTAACTTCTGCTAATCTCATAAATTAAAGACGCGGGTTGTGGTGAGAGTCCGGATCGTTGATTCATTCTATTCGTTTCTAAGACCTAAAGTGATTGGCAGCCAGGACATCATTACGATCTCTACAAAGAACGAACTTGTTGTCTAATGCTCTCGACATGATTTTATTTGCTGTATGAGCAGATTCTTCTGTGAGAATAAACTATTTTACGCGTGCTCGTATTAGGCAGCTTTTAGATAGCTTTCATTTTCAATCTTAAAACAGGAAGTGGTAATAACCATTAAGTTAGAAAAGAAAATTTAGAATATCAAATTTAACTCTTGTTTTTGCGGCAATGAAACATTCTATTTTGAGGAGAATGCACTGATAAATCATACTTTGAAAGTAAATTCAATAAAAAAGTTTAAAAAAACACTTTTATTAATGCACTGAAAGACTGAAATTATTTTTTTATTTAATTATTCTGTACTTTTTAGTCTACTTTATAATTCATTGTTATAAATTTTATAGCATCTTGAAAACAATTTTTTTCTCAAATTCTTACCATTACTGGTGGAATCAAAATTTAATTAAATGAATTTATAATTAAGCTCTGAAAATACTAAAATACTGTATTTTCGCCAAGAGCACGCAAGTGAACAAGCTTTCAAAACTCTAGCACATCAGGAAGCGAGGGAATAATCGATTACACAATTCTGTCTTTACAATCATGAAACTACCAAAGTTAAATAAAAGCATTTAATAAGAGGTCTGTAAATGGTGCAATTTGTCTGTTTTCTCATATGTTCATTTTTCCACGAAGTTTTGATTTCCAAAATATTTCAGATGTAATATAGTTGACAGTTATTGGCTTCCTTTTCAATTTAAAAACTTTTATCTGAGTAGAGCACAGAGGTGGTGCTTTAAATCGATACATCTTACTGAACTTTAAACGTAGCATAAAATATTTAAGGAAAGAAGTAAATCTGATTTAATATCATCCTCCTTGAAGAAGTGTATTCTGTCATAGCACAAGTCGTGACAGCGAAGATAATGAAACTGTATTTATTAGAATATATTTTCTTTGCAGATCCTAGCTGCGATGCAAAATCCGTTGTGCGCGTTTCGAATCTAATGTTGGAGTTACAGGAAATCAGTGCTCTGGTGAACCCGAGAAGCTCCTAAAATAAAAGCATGATGAAGTCTTACGCATGACAAACGATTCTAAGGTAACACAGAAATATTATATAATATTTGCGCAATGTTATACAATATTATGAACACCGAGGAACACCGAATACTGTAATAAAGTATTGTATTGTATGTACCAGTATTTCCGAGATACTAAATTTTCACAAATAATATAAAATCAATGTTTATTTATAAAAATCCCTCATTTTAACTCAGGATATCACTCGATTGGAGGTTTTATTACAAAAACACCACTGGAACAATTATTCTTTAAGATGCTGAATATTATATCATACTATAAAATAAAATGCGCATGATATTTTGATTTTTACATTAATCAGCATTGATCAATATTTTAAGGTGAAGTTATTATTAAGTTCGACAGATGGCAGCATGAAAATACCGTAACACTATATTAATCAACGATTAATCTTATTTTGAGGTGAAGTTATTCTTACGGTCGCCAGATGGCAGCATGGTAATACAATAACACTATATATCTCAGTATTGAATGATATGTCTGAAAAAGTATTTAAAAAATGTTAATTTGAATAATAATGTTTACATAGTCATTTTGTTTTACTGTATATAAAAGGCGGGCCGGATTCAACTAATGAAATTAACCATAAAACAGCTCTCACATATGGATTATCTATGAAAAAATTGAGTGTTATTCTCATCGTAAAAATATGCACATGATTTTTTGTTGCGAATCTTGTATTTGATTTTCAATCAATACTGTTAGTATAAATGTTAAAGGCGTCTTGCAATACATTGAAAGAGGAATAAATAAATTTCAAAATTATTTGAAACCTTTCAAACATATTATTATAATTACTTTTAAACCTTATTGGCTTTTAATTTATTAAATTAGCAAACTTGTATATAAGAGCTAAAATTGCTTCCTCTTTGACTTCTAATTTCATTTTGAACTCGAAATTGTAACGATAAAAGATAATTTAATTAAGAAAACTATTCAGATTAATTGTGAATGAACATGAAATTTCGTAGAGATCCGAACTTTGTAACTGTATTTTATTATCATCATTTACGCTCTCTGGTGTAAGTCTCGCTGGTCTAGGGGTACGGCTTCGGGTTGGGATGCAGAAGGTCTCAGGTGCAAAGCTTGCTGTAAGTAGATGTGTTCAAAAAATAACGAAGTGTTACCCAGAAGTTCGGAATTAAGTCATTAATATTTTTCCATGCTTCTAAAATGTATTTTTAAAATATTCACTATAATGTTATATTATATAATATTATTCAGTATAGTACAATATTATTTAATATTGTACAGTATTATACGGCATTATACAAGATTATATAATATTATTCAGTATAGTACAATATTATTTAATTGTACAGTATTATACAAGATTATATAATATTATTCAGTATAGTACAATATTATTCAATATGGTTTAATATTATACAGTATTATATGACATTATCCAATATTATGAAAAAAAAAACATTATACAGTATTGAAAAAGTCTTACGTTTTACACTGTTTCAATATTCGGAAAAATATTGTACAATATTACTTTCTCGAATTTTATCATATAAGACAATATCTTGTGCTACCTGGGTTAGCATGGGTATTCATACGAGACTCATTGTTAGGAGCACTTCTCAGTTTGGGGTGAAGAAGAGGACAGGTCATCTTTATTAAAGCAATCTGAATGATGAAATGTCATCGCTTGAGCTGTTTGTGATGTTGAGCCAGTGGGTGTGATTGGTTCCGTGTTTACTTATCTTTGAATTATATGGGACAGCGTGAACGCAGTCCCAGCCACAGAGAAATAATACTCTCTCTCGCTCTGATCACAATTCTTCTCTGTGGTCCGAGTTACCAAAAATTGTGCACCCCAAGTACCCGCGACTTACGGATGTTGCGATGGCCTCTTCTCGGGAAAGCCTCCTTATTGATAAAGGCATCCCCAGTGCCAGGTAAGTACGCTCCAAAATTCCAAATGTTACGCTTCGTATTTATAAAATTGGTAAATTGACTTTAGAACAAGTTTAACTCCAGAAAGATTCTTGGTAATAATTAGATGACGTTTAGATATTCTTCAAACTGTTAAGACAGATTTCCGCAATCGATCATGATGAAAAATAACTCAGAAGGTTCTTACTTTGAATAAAAATCTGTTTTGAATGATAATAAAAGCGCTCTCTTTACTGTCAACAACAACGTTGAGATGGTGTCTCGAGTTCAACTTCCAAATCCATGCAAAGATACTGCTTGCAGAGTCTTTCCCGATGATGAAAATACTATTAACTGTTGTTTATTGCGTAGGTGGTTACTTCGCATTTACTACCCGCATTCGGAAATTCCCCCATTTACTCGTGTTTCAGTTATCTTATGTTGTTCGATATTAAGTTATCCAAAGTAACGAAGAAAACACCCTGGACAGTGGCGACTGGCGAGGTTGCCGGCTTGCCCGATGGCAAGTCGGCCCCCTTAAAATAAGACAGTTTGTGCCCCTAGGAAGTGAGAGAGAGACAGAGAGAGAAGGAAGAACTCTTTCCGTATAGTAAGTTTTTCTGAAGCAAGTAAATAAATAAAATAGCCCTATACCTAAGGTCTATGTTTCAGTGTTCCATATCCTTTGTAGGGGATTTATTGCCGTCGGAATTCGACCACCCGCTGTGCGGTGCGGTTGGTAAAAAACTGACCAGCCGCGTGAGAACCGCATTGACTCTACAGACCCTCGAGCAACACTCTGACCGTTGGAACAGGGCACCTCTTTCATTTAGATTTTTTTAATGGTTTCCTAAGCCCCGGCAAGACTGAAGGGATTGCATTCCTTTATACAGAAAGGGCGCGACTCTTGTGAGAGCTCTCTATAGGACGAGCTTTTTTCTTTCTTTTTTTGTAGTTTCATTTTACTGTCATAAAGCTGACAAACAAGGGAATTCGCCTGTCTTTAAAAGAAACGGTTTTCTTTGCTGAAACTGTTACTAGAGTCAGTGGCGGATTTCCGCACAGGTGGTAGAGGCGGTCGCCTCGTGCCTAAAGACTCTGGGGGAGCCTCAAAATCTATGCGAGAAACATCACAGCGCTAAGCCGACGACAAATTTACGACATTATAGCCTTGTTTATAGTGTTGGGTATACACAAATGTAGTGACACATTTAAAAAATTATTAATAATAATAAAAAAAACTAAAAATGTTGGAGCTATGAAATTTTTTTAAATGAGAGCGGATGCCAAAAAGTTTTTTTTTTCAGATAGGTAACATGCCATTTCGGTGGTCTAGACTCTAGGGGGTCGTAAGTTACTGGAAATCAAAAATTTGCTTAGAGCCTTTTTATCAGAGTAAAATAAACCAATACCTACCCAATTTTTTAATGTTTTATTTATTTAGCACTTAAACGTCCTGTATCAGTACCTGAAATTATGACAAACCTATGTCTAACGTTATGAAAAATTACATAGCACATACAGGGTGTCCCAAGAAGGTGGAACAAGCGTTTATTTCCTTAAATATTGATTTTTAGATATATACTTCCAATTACAAAAATTCATCAGATAAGATAAGAATTTGCATGAAAATACTTCGATAACAAAAATTAAATTTTTATACGGCCCTCATGGAGCAAAACTGTCAGTTAGTAAAATGTATCTCTTACATTCATCTATTCCCGTACATAGTTGCACGCTTCTACCTGCAAAACTTACAGGTATATAAGAAGACAAAGTTATTGTATTAGACCACTTTCCCATACCTCTCACTGCTGTTTGAACCAGTCTTTCGACGTACATTTTAGGGATAATATGCATATTTTTAAAAAATTATTTAAAGGGCGGAATCAGGGAATAACATTGTTAACTATTGCTAAATCTAAAAACTATTCAATATTAATACATTAATGGAAGTATTTACAAAAATCGTTCATCTTGTGAATCTTCAAAAAAATTCACGGTGACTTATTAGCAGTAAGCTCATCTTCCCAGAAACAAGCAGTGCTATAAAAATATCACTAGAATACAATTAATATACAATTTTTCAAAAATAGCTTTACCTTCACATAGTTCAAAGTTGTAGTTCTAATTATCTGAATTGAATTTTAGATAATTACAGTCCTTCTTTTCGGTGAGTTCCGTTTCAATAAGAGAAATCGAATATGTAGGAACCAGCCAAGTTCCCATTGAGGCAACATGAAAGTGAATCTGAAACCTAAAAACAGCCAATGAAGAAAAAAAATCACTAACGCGAACCATATGTGATATTGAAAAGGGGAAAAAAACTATTGGGTTTTAGCGCAAAACAGGAGCACCCGAAAATCCAGTTCCGTCTAGGTTCTAAAACAGAAAGAATAGTTACTCGCCTTCGTGCATTATGTCACTTAGTTGTACGCAATGAGCGAATTTTAGTGCTTTCTAAAAGTAGTTGGTGTGCAGTTCAATCCTGCGTCTGTCTTACTTTTTCATTCATTTTATGTCTTCTTTTCTCGTTTTTGTCTTTTTTCGTTAATAATCGGACTCTCAGAGTGGAGAAGTAAGCAAATAAGAATAAAAACAAAAATACGAATTTTAAAAATAATTTTAGTGAGTTCTGCAACTCTGCAAACCTAAAGGACGAGTCGTCATTGCTTTTAGGGAAATCTTAATAATACGCACAGCGCTTAGAGAAAATAATTCAGTATTCTTGCTCAATATTAGGCTATTTTCCTGTTAAACCTTAAATTTCCAAGTTGTCCTTCCATTCTTTATCAAGTGGATACTTGCAACTATCTGCCAATGAAACTAAGTAACAGTATGCGTCATTGCCAAATTATTTTCAGTCCATGATGATTGGATGATGAACTTCTTTACAAATATTTGTATTTCACTGTTTTTCTATGTTAAATAAATAAACATTTCTGCAATAAACACCTACATATTATGTGAGCAGCACCTTAAAATTTAAAAATTAACATATCTCTGTAAGTTTTGCAGGTAGAATCGTGAAACTTAGTTTATAAATCGATGAGTGCAAAAGGAACATTTCACTCATTGACACTTTTGCTCAATGGGGAACGTATAAAAATTTAATTTTCTCAACTTTTTATATTCAACTTCCACAGAAGCCAAAGTGTTTTCGAACAAATTTTTACCTTATTTCATGAAACTTTGTAATTGGAAGTACATGACAAAAATCCGGATTCAGAATGAGCGTCAGGGAATTAGCCTAAAACCATTGGAATATCATTGGCAAAAAATCAGTGTTAACCAGTGTACTTAATTACCATGTAACGCACATTTAGAAACAGAATATGCATGGGAAAAAAAAGTTGCATCATAACTTTCCTCGGATTTCCATCGTAATAAAAGACTACAAATGAGAACGCACCGACTGACCAAGCAGTTGTCGCATCTAGCTCAAATTCAAATAGTCATCGTCCGGATACGAGAGATGCCGGTACTCCGAAACCTGTGAGGCTATCAAAACTTTTCAAACAAACAAAAAAACAAAAACAAATATTCACAAAAACAAATATTAAGAAGACGGATCTCAAATAATAAAAAGCAGAAGCTATAGCTATTTCAGCAGAAAACAGCAGAGCAAGAAGACAGACAAAGGATAAATAAGAAAAAAATTATTAATATCAACCACCAATCTCATCTAGAGATACATACAGACATCTAGCTTACACACAGCACTCAGATAATAAAAGTAATACATACATATATATACACGATCTAGCTCGTAGATACAAATACAGTTAAATAAGAGCCTTGAATTTGAATCCGACTATAAAGAATAGTGACACAGTATTCAGTAGCATTGCATCAAAAACCCTCCCTTTTCTTTTGCGGGATGAAAAAAATTTTAATTATTTGTTAATAAATAATGACCATGTAACGCGCATTTAAAAAGCGAAAACGTGTGGAAAGAATGTTGTATCACTACTGACCTAGTTATTCCATGTGAATAAAAGACAACTATACGGAACGCACCTACTGACCAAGCAGCTGTCGCATCTGGCTCATAATTTTAAAAATCAACGTCCGGATGCGAGGGATGCGGTACTCCGGAGCCAGTGGTGCTATCAAAAGGAATCCCTTTTCTTTTGCGGGAAGAAAAAATTATTTTAATTATTTGTTAATAAATAATGACCATGTAAGGCGCAATTAAAAGCAGAAAACGTGTGGAAAGAATGTTGTATCACTACTTCGTAGTTATTCCATGTGAATAAAAGACAA
>BGPR01012384.1:18065-45204 GCA_013235015.1 Araneus ventricosus
GGATGCGAGAGATGCCGGTACTCCGAAGCCTGTGTGGCTATCAGAACGCCTCCCTTTTTCTTTTGCGGGATGAAAAAATTATTTTAATTATTTGTTAATAAATAATGACCAAGTAGCGCGCATTTTAAAACAGTAGATTACAAGTATCGATAACTGACATGCAATAGCAAAAAAATGTTTCTTTGTCAGTTTTCTTATTATTCCTAAAATGTCTATGCAGTATTCTCCTTTGTTAATTTGTCCATTCCAGTGGAGACGAAATAAGAGGTTCTGTACAGAGCTGTCAGTTCAACTCCAAATAAAGAGAGTTATTTTTAGAGCCATAAACCGGTATAAACTAATAAAACAACATTAACCCAAATTTTTGGTTGGAAAAAATTTCAGTCTGCTCTAGACACATTACGGTTCTACAGCGAGAAATGATTCTGACACATTTTGCGTGATATTTGAGGTCCTTGGGGAGTCTCAACATCTCTTCAGAGGAATGGTGGTTCTACTTTGCTCGAGGTAAAGGAAAGAAGAGTCCATGAACTAACTTGACACAATCGAAGTAGAGATCGAATGAAGTGAAATACAGACTGGGCCACAGCTTGAAGAATGGTATAACCAATGATCATCTTCTAGGTAGCATCCTCCCTCTGTTTGGACGTGTCATTCTGGCCCCTTTACTCACACAGTGGATCTCAGCAGTCCAGATCCAAGGATGAAGAGATCTTGAAAAGAAAAATCGTTACACAATTTGCAAGAACAAGCCAACTAAATAAATTGGTAATAGAAAGTACCGACTGCGAATTATTATTGTAAATATGTTCAAAGAAGTAGCAACTACTTTTACAACATAAAGTTGTTCTTATCATTCGTTTCAAAGCGTTGAAAGTCAATTCCAAATTTCAGAGTGATTCAAATTTTGTTCCGAAATAAAATCCTAATGCAGAATCCTTAGTTACTTTTTACTGAAAATGGCGCACAGTTTTTGGACACTTTTTATTTAATTTGACTTGTTTCATGTTTGTAAAAATAGAATTTCGTAATCGATTTTTGTACTCACTTCCTTGTGTCCTAAAATTTTGACATTTAGACACTTGTGTATTCTTGACGACAATACTGTTGCAGAAGTCTATCTGTGGGTGCATGGTGTAAACAGTACAACACGCAGGATAATGAAGAATGAATGTTTATTTACAAATATGCAGGAAAACACGTAGCACAGGTACAGGAAACAATAGTTCTTGCACAGATTACCAATGTAAACAGACAACAATTCACAGGTAATAGTAGTTCAGCACTTTGATATTTAGCAACACAAACAGTCAGCAAATAACGACAATAACAGCACTTTCAATAGTGCTCAGCTCACCAGTTAGCTCGCACTGCAGAAGAAACTCCAAGTCGTTTCCAATGGATCAACACAACTACCGCTCGGCGTCTAACAGCTTACTAGCTCGCACAGCGGATAGAACTTCAAAGACGTTCGCGCTGCAAGGCGATCCTAGTCGATCTACACACACACCGTCGTCCAAGCGCTCTCCTTATATAGTTTACCCGGCAGGCCGTGACGTCACATGGAATGATCTAGCACATTCGTGGCGTATCTTCTCTCCTAATAGAGATATCGAGAAGATTCCAGCACCTTTGAGATCCCATATTTCGTCGCCAAAGTCACCAAGTTTGTCGCCAAGGTCAGGGGTCCAGACGGGGCTGCTGTCGGTCATCTCATACTTACCCCTGTAAAACTCTCTTCCCAACCATAAGGTCCACATTGCTGGGAAGCGACTTTCCATGTTTGTAACAATACATTGTTTTAATATTTTCAGAATATTTATCTTATTTTTCAGTTAATAATTAATTAGTAGTTTTTTCTATTAAATGCTAATGGCGAATTGAGTTTGATTTTGAGAAAAAAGTCCTTCAAGATTCCCTAGCAATTATAATGAATTATATTTTAAAATAAAGTAGTAGAAAATAATTATAATAAACTTTCGAGTTTTTAGTACACTAGTAAAAGTAAAAATAAATACAAATTATACCATATGTTTACTCATAATTATAATTTAAAATCAAAACACAAATAAATGTTCAGTAGGAACGTTGGCGATCGATAGCAGTTCATGCCAATTCAGCCACTGCTGAATGGCGCTGTCGTTTCGCTCGCTTGTATTGAACTCTCTTCCTCTGCGAAACAACAAGTCAGTGTAAGTCAGTTTATGTACTGACAGTGTGTATGCGTAGGTGGAACATATTATCATCATGGTTTTAAAGAAATATGTGTTTTTAATAAATGGATTCAAATTCTTTTCCGTGCCTACAAAAACTTTTCCTGATTGCAGTTTGAACGTTCGATATTAATAGGGCGCCTTCTCAATATGTAAATACCTTTCTAGTGCAACACCAACTTTTGACGTGAAAACGTCTTTCCGCTCGTTACAGTGATAGTCGGTCGAACTTTCTTGCGTTACAAAATACCGTCAGATTTGAATCGCTAATAACTACGAGACTAATAATGCGAAAAGAATGGTTGACCCCACAACAGATAGATCATATCTGTAAGAGTTTATCGCATAGTATTTGTTTTGACTGTGACGTCATCGTACCAGTGTAGGCGCATGCGCGTGATTGTTATGAATTAGCTTTATGTAAGGTTATAAATAAGTGTAGCGTGGAAACGCATTTCTCTAGGAGTTTGATTCTGGTGTCATTTTAAAGACATTGAGAAGTATTATTAGGATCCAAATTGAGACAATAAAAATATTTATCAGAATATAAGTAAAAATCGGTATTAAATTAAAAATTTCTAACTCAGCATGTTTTTTGCTTATAACAGGCAGAGTTTTCTTTTGAATTATACGAAACTTACAGAATACTTGACAATACGCAAAAGAAATATTGTTTCAAAATTTGAATAGCACGGGAAATGCGAGCATTTGTACTAAATAAAGTTTTACTGCCCATACGCGAAATCTAGTTCTATATACTGTCAACAGATGGCGCCATCAAAAGCTACTCTAAATAAAACATAAGAAAGGCGCTGTTCGGGTCAGCGCCGTAGATTTTTCATGAAACCGTGGGGATAAATTCAAGAAACAAGTGTTTCGTATTAATAAGTAATTTAATTACTAATCTCTTTAATACACTATTTACACAGAGTAATATAATGGTTACAGAATAGATAAATCACAAGTCTATCGCATGTAGCAAGAGTCTGTGGTATATTGTGATTTATGTAACCATTATATTACTCTGTGTAAATATTGTATTAAAGAGATTGATAATTAAATTACTTATTAATACGAAACACCTGTTTCATGAATTTATCCCCACGTTTTCAAGAAAAATCTATGGCGCGGACCCGAACCGCACCTTTCTTATGTTTTTTTTCTAACTTTTTTAATGGGAAACGCAATTAAAAAATAGGTGGTCCAAAGAGTGGAGAGGGAGGGAATAATGCAGGAAAGAAAAAGGAATAAAGATTATTATTAGAAACGATTCCTTCAAAGTATCTCAACCTATCCTGGTTCCCAACATTCCCCTCTTTTCGGATACTACTTAATCTCGCTGCGATGGTGCAACTTTCTCTTTTTTAAAATCATGTAACCTTCGTACCAGACGCCTGTTTCGGCGTGGCTTGTTTTCTTCTTCGCCGGTGATCGCGCTTTGCGTCTATTTATATTTAACAATGGCTTGATATTTTTCGAATTATTTAAAATTACCTGAAACCTATCGATTAAAGCATGATTGAATAAAATAAACTCATCTTCATTCGTCAAAGACTGCCTCTTCATTGGGTTAACCAACACTAGCTGAAATGATGTTATATATATATATATATATATAAATTTTCAACAAAAGTGGCGAAAATTAAAATTTTTCATTCTCCAGCGCCATTATTTAAGGCGACTCCAGGGGACTTTCCGACTTTTTTTTTGTTGCTGAAGACAAATTGAATAGTTCAATTGAGAGTTTTTTTTCTTTTCTTTTTGGTTTAAGTAAAAACACTGCCGAAATTTTATTCTCAGCAAAAATCTATTTTCGTTCAAAATACCCTTTTTAAACCAGTTTTTCCTTTTCTTCGGTTTTCACAGAGCGCATCACTTGTACTACATTCTAGCGAAATTCTGCTTCATCTGGAGCCATAGATGTTTGAGTTTAATATCCTTGTATTTTACCCACCCATGCGAGAGACAATCGATGATCATTAGAAAAAGGAAGGGTCCCGAATCCAAACCGCAGAGATTATTCTTCTCTCGACTTCTGTAATTGCACAAAGTGGCGCTTTTTGCGTTTCGTAGGAAAGTGAAGAAACCGAACCATCCTTTCGACTGACTAGATCCAAAATTGGATAAAGATCTGCAATTTTGAATCCGAAATTGATAAATATCTACAGTTTTGGTGACTAGACAACATACCGAATCTCATTTATCTAACTAGTGGCGCTTTTCAGTTATCGCATTTGTGAGCGGACGAATAGACGGACCGACAGACAGTCAACCTGTTGAAGGATTTGGTCCGAAATTTGGATTAAATAAACAATTCTAGTCGTAAAACCACACACCAAATCCATTTGGCTCACTGCATTTTAGAGTACCTACTTCACATGCACACGGACGGGCAGATAGACTTTCGTGGACAGATTTCATCCAAAATTTCATAGATGTCTACAATTTTTGTGCAAAGGCCAAATACCATTTCTTTACCTTGTTTAGTTTAAGAGTTATTGCGTTCGCAGACCAACCAACCAACAGACAGAGAGACATAATTCCAGAAATGACTTTTTTTCCAGACACTGAAGATTAATGAAAATCTCCAGGTTAAATTCTTTGATGATTGCAATGCTTTCACTTTGCACAATTCGTATATGAGAAAACAAAAATTGATAGAAATTAAAGGGAAACTGAAGTGAGAGGGATTAAGTAAAGGGAGGTCCAAAAAAAGTGTCGAAATCAGATTGTTTTTCATTAATTTTAAAATTTCTCTTGATCTCTTTATTATAGCAATAAGTACTCAACTTCTTAAGAGAAATAAATCTTATTTTATCTTCTGTAACTCCCTGTCACAGTTTCCTTTCAAAGTTGTCAAAAATTGAAAAAAAATTGTGAAATTACTGCAATTTTTAGTTCTTAATCCACGCCAAAATCTTCACACATTATTTAGTCGATGAAATGCAACAGGTGAATGTATATGCACAATAAAATATTATTTAGGTCTAAAAAATATCAAATTTAATTACTTTCTTTGTTTAGGGTAATACCTGAAAAACTAATCTCCGAAACATTAGTTCACAACTTAGAATACATAATTAATTCAGAACGTAACATACAGACATAATACATAAAGTAATAGAAATTAAAACAACTTTAAGAAAAGATTTCGGATACCAGAATATTAAAGGGTACTTACGTATTAAAGCCACCGCAGCTACAGATTTGGCGGTTTTTGTACTTATGTATTAACGCCAACGCAGCTACAGATTTGGCGGTTTTTGTACTTACGTATTAACGCCAACGCAGCTACAGATTTGGCCGTTTTTAAGTATTAACGCCAACGCAGCTACAGATTTGGCGGCTTTTAAGCATTAACGCCAACGCAGCTACAGATTTGTACTTACGCCAATCTCTTTATTGGCGCATTACCGCCAATCTGTAGCTGCGGTGGCGTTAATACGTAAGTACCTATTAAAGTAATGGAACAAAGATATCAAGGGAGGTGGGACGCACATATGGTGGCAGATTATTGCTAGAGACTCTAACGCGAATCTTCCATTGTACGTAAAAAGGAAATCACATAAAAGCTTTTCCATGAATTAAATTGATGAACTTTTTAACCATGAACTTATTTAATTTTCAATTTATTGAACTTAATGCAATATCATCATGTATTTTTACTATACCATTCTGATCCATCTGGTTTATTTGTTGAAATTTATTTTTTCTATTTAATCCATTAATATTGCTTTGAATTTTATACTTTAGCATATGTTTAACACAGATTTTATGTGATTTTTGTATAGATTTGTCTTCTGATTTATACAATGATTACTGTTTAGGATTAAGTTGATTTAATTTTAGTATTGATTTATATATTTGGCAGCTTCAATACGAATTGAGTAGTGCATACATAAAACTATTACAATTTAATTTTCGCTTTATCTCAAAAATTACAGCCAATCTGACGAAAATGCAAGATTTGGAATTAACACCACGAATTCCTTGTTCCTGTTCTGCTTCTCCTGCCCATATCATTAACTGCATTGGCGCCTCTGCGAGGCAGCTGTGGAGTGGGGAGGGTAAAGGACTTGTGGAGTTGTTAGAGCGACATGGTGTCATGGACCTGGTCTAATTCTTGGGCCAGGGGGACATGAAACAACAACAACAACACCACGAATTTATCCTACAATCACTGGAATAGTGCGCAGTGATATCGACGAGCTTTTTAACCTCTTCTTTGTTGGATATATTTTTCCAAATCTCCGACAAAATGATTATGTTTTCCATTCAAGGCGGGAAATATCACCGCAAAAACATGAAGAAGTAGGACTATTTGCGCCATCTCTTAGCAATATTTAGAATTACAAAAAATAATTACGAAATATAACGAGACGTGGAGGTAGAGACGAATTCAATTTAAACGATGCAATATTTCTCTTCGTCGCATGACATGCGACACCAACGAAGAAGGGGTTAAAGAATTCATCGATAATAATTTCCAACATTTCTTTTATTACTACTACAAATGCTTCCAAGTTACTTAATGTTACTTCAATTACTGGCGCTGCTAATCGGAACTCATTTGTGTTCCGGATCCATTATTCCATATTTACGGGTGAAGCTCTCTCAATCTGCCAAGAAACTGACGACCTAATGATTTTGACCGACAGATTATCTGCCTCACAAGCATGAAATATGTTTCCATAAAATCCCTAAAGAATATCCATGGATTGTACGATAAAATCATAAAATCAAGATTAGGGCAAAGTTGAATTTAAAAAAATCATACTCATTTGGACCCCAAGTCACACAAACATTTTTTTTTGGAATGAAAAGGCTGAATTTTTCGTGAAAAGAGCAACGATTCAACTCCTTACTTAGATTGCATTGCAGCTATAGATAACATCTCACAATAACCAAAAAAAGGAAATAATCTGCTGTTAAAACCCAGTTGAAGCAGTCAGAAATTGAAAATATCAAGAATATCTGGGGGATATGCTCAGTGGCGGACTGGGTCTGAAAATAGTGGTTGCCAGGAGTCAATGAGGGCCCACACATATCTATAATCGTAATATTAATTCATATATATATTAAATTATATATATTTAATTATTTATATTTAATTATATTAATTTAAATCTATAATATTTAATAATTATATATTTAATTTAATTTTTTATTATATATTCATTTTTCAGCGTTTTTAAAATAAATCCCTTTTAACAACCTTCAATTTTCTACGTTTAAAATAATGAAACTATGTTTAAAGTTATTTGATTTTAAATTCCGTAAGTTAAAATTATATAAGAAACACGGACCTTGGGTACAGGGCTATTTTATTTATTTGCTTTAGAAAAGCTTACTATAGAGGAAGAGTTTTTTTTTCTCTCACATTTCCTGGGGGCCCAAATTGTCTTCTGTTTAAGGGGGCCCACTTGTCATCGGGGAAGTTGGCAACCTCGCCAGTCCGCCACTGGATATGCTATCAATTACCGCTCTGTCGTTATAGTTGAAAGATAGAGGAGAAGACATCGTTATTTCACGCATTCATACCCGTGTATCCATCTCTCCTCTCAAGTAACCTTGCATCACTACATCCCTTTTACGTAAATTCGGTTTATACACCATTATGCCAGATATGCAATTAAGATAACGATATTGAAAACCTTTTCCTGAACTGTTACCAAAATAATATTCACAGAGTGAATCTCTGAGAAAAACTTCATTCTTATTCAAGCTCTCCATCTTACTAAAAATTCTCTAAGGCATCACTTAGGAATCAATAGCATTTACGAGCCTTTCGTCAGGCACTGAAATATTTCAGTATTTATTAACTGCAACAGTTTGGAAAAGAATACGAGAACAATAAATTTATCAATCTCATATCACGCAATGTATTCACTTCAAAATAAAATCGATTGGAAATAAAACACTAGTCCAACGCAGCTTTTTTAAGCAACTTAAATTTTCAGATAAGAAAATATTACAAATTCGATTGGTAAGGGAAAAAATCTTTGGAAACCTATTATTTGTAGCTTACAGTTGTCGATTTCAGAGAGTTAAGGAACTTTCAATAATTCTGATAGAAACATTTCATGGTAAATTTAATTAAATACCATTGCTTATAGAAAATATTTATAACTAACCTATATTGAACAGAAGACCATAAGCGTCAGAAAGATGCTCCAAGGAGATTTACTTTTGAATCCATCAAAAACGATAATAATTTTCTACAGCATTTCTCAAGATGGCGGAGAAAAGGCGCTTTTCTAGAATACATCTTAGCAATAATGATTTTGTAGATTGTTTAGAATTATGTAAAAAGCATTGTTTAAAGCCGTATCTCTAAATTGATTTGGAACAATAGATTCTCCACTTCTAACAACGCTACATTTTATCACAATTAATAATTTATTGTTAAAGCTTTGTGTATTCTTTTTTGAAACGGGGATTGATAGAATAGGCTAACTTTAGAAAATTGAAGCCATCTAACCAACAGAAAACTTAGACATACAAAAAAAGTTGGCAAACTTCTGATTTCTAATTCAGTTAAAATAAGGACATTATTTAGGATGCAAATCGGTTTAATTAACATCGGCTCAAATTCAGCCATTATATGAAGTCAACAATATTAAACTTGTGGCCATATAAATTTACAAAAAAAATCGAACGGGTTTTTTTGTTGTTGTTATTTCGGTTGCGGAATGCCTTTTCCTTGATGATTAATTTTTAAAAACATTGGATTATTCAAAATTCGGTCAACAAATATTCTAAAAAAGAGAATGTAAGATAAACGAATTCATGTTTTCACGTTCAGATGTAATATATCAGTAAAATCTCATTTAATAGGGAAAGTTAGAAAAATCTAGGCTGACAATTACAGGGAAAGAATAGAAAAAATGTTCACATACATTGCCAAACATTTGAATTAAAAATGTTTTTATTCGAAAACATTAATTTAGTTAGAAAATGCTATGTTATACTGCCCATAGAGGTTATAAATATAGATCACTTACTTTTTTATTATAAAAAAACAAACTTTCAATACTTAATATACTTTGAGATTTTTTTTTCATTGCATTGACCTTGAATTTGGTGTTTTCTTGCTTAATAAACTATTGCTCAGATTTGGCGAGCTGTGTTAAGATTTGGACGTTTTTGTCCGTGGTTCGGTTAAAGTATCCAAGATTATATAAATCAGGGAAACAGTTAAAATTTTTGTATTTGTAAATAGTTACATAGTCCTTGCCATCTACTGATTTGAAAAATAAAATAATTTTGTTCCTCGTTTTACCACTGATCCGGAGTACAAAATTTACCAAACTTGTTAGAAACTCTAACAGGCAGAATCCTCTTCCCTCCATATTCTAGCGCGTAATCGACGAGATATTAGAAAATTCCTTAACATTTTAGTTTTTTTGCGAGTTCATGGACTTATGGGGTCGTTCCATATCTGCTAGAATGATTTAGATCAGTGGTTCCCAACCCATGGGCCTCGGATAGCGTATTGTTACAGTCATGGAAAGTTGCTTCCCAGCAATGCAGGTCTTATGGTTGGGAAGAGGGTTTTACAAGGTGAAGCATGGAGTGACGTCAGCGGCTCTCGTGGCACGCATGACCTTGGCGACAAACTTGGCGACCATTTTGGCGACTTGGCGACAAGTTTGGCGACCTTAGCGACAAATAGATTATTCCCGAAAATGCAACCCTTTTCTCGATATTTCTATTAGGGGCCGAGATCTAGAATTTTCATGAAAATTCTATGTGACGTCACGGCCTAACGGGGAGAGTATATAAGACCGCGTTTGGACCACAACAGCGTCTTTGAACGACTGGTTACTGTGAAGCGTAAACGTCTTCGGAGTTCTATCTGCTGTGTGAGCTAATCAGCTGGTGAGCTGAGCTGTTATTGTCGTGACTAGTTATTTGCTGACTGTTTGTGCTGTTAGATATCAAAGCGCTGAACTGTCATTACCTGTAAATTGTTGTCTATTTACATTGGTAATCTGTGCAAGGACTATTGTTTCCTGTACCTGTGTTACGTGTTTTCAGGCATATTTGTAAATAAACCTTCATTCTCCATTATCCTGCGTGTTGGACTGTTTACACCATACACCCACGGTAAGATTTAGTGCAACAGTATTAATGGGCCGCGAACTGTCAAGAGTCAAAATCAGGGGAGCTTCAAGAGTCTTCATTTGTTTCTTGCTTTATAAAACGATATATTTTTATTCCTTTTACAGAAAGCTTCACTAATTACTGCATATAAGGGCATCTAATATACAAGGTGTCCACACTTATCGTGGTCCAATAGCTAATTTCTAAACCGTTAGAGATAGACATATAGTTTCAATTGGTAAAATGCTTTAAATAAAGGGAAGAATTATATTTTATATTTTTTGAGTCACTAAATATATTTCTGAAAAATGACAAATTCTAACTTTTTATAGGATTCCCCCGGTCCTATCAGTTATATTTAGTAAAATATTCTTGACACTCTAAAATTTTAACCAAAAAAGTCCCACTCTTCAGCGACTAAAACTGACAGAGTTATGGAGCTTTGAATTTCATGATTTTTACCAATCAGAACTGCTGCGCATTGATTGGTGAATCGTCAACAAGACGGCTATCGAAATGGTGTAAAGTGGTTTAAGTCAGCGATATTCAAAGCTCCATAACTTGGTCAGATTTAGTCGCAAAAGAGTGGGACGTTTTTGTTTAAAATGATAGAGTGTCAAAAATATTTTACTAAATATGATTGATAGGACCGGGGAACTGCACAAAAAGTTAGATTTCGTAACTTTTTCAGGAATATATTTATTCACTCAAAAAAACATATAATTCTTCCTTTCCATTAAAGCATTTTTCCAATTGGAACTATATGTCTATCTCTAACGGTTTAGAAATTAGCTATTGGACCACGATAAGTGTGGACACCCTATATATATATATATATATATATATATATATATATATATATATCAAAACAAACAAGAAACAAAAGACAAAAATTCAAAAACAACCAAGACACAATGGCAAAAATAGACAAAAATTATAATAAATTGAAAAATATCATAGCGAGCCGCTCGTCCGGAAGAGAAGCTCGCTTATGATATTAATATGTGTTTTTTTTCTGCTAACGACATACGAAACCCGTTAAAATATGTCGCCATCCCTTCAAGAAGCACAAGACAAAATAAAAATGGAAAAATTCTGAAATAAAAGACAAATACATTGAAGGTGATTTTAAAAAATCGAAAGCAAAAAAATCCGAATACAAAAGACCTAGAATAAAATAAAATATCAGTATTCACAAAAAAATAAAATAGAAGCGAAAAAGGCTTACCACCGCCAGGAATAAGCAAACAGGTCTCTGAGAAGCATGAGAAAATGGAAGCCAAACCAGTTATTGCTGTTGCCAAACAGAGGAAGAAAAGGAGAAAAAGGCTTTGCCAATGGCCCCTGATTCACTGCTTGAGAAATTGTCGCACGTATCGTATCGTATATTTAGTTAGTGGGAATCAAAATATTTTTTTTACACAACAGGTGGTCCGCACCACCAAAAAGGTTGGGAACCACTGATTTAGATTATAACAATAACGACAAAATATGTTGTGATTCTTAATCCTAATCATAATCAATTTAAGACTCGTATGTAATTCAAGCAGGGGCGGCGAATAAGGGGAGTGAGGGGGGTTGCTTCCCTACTCTTCTGGGGAAAATTAATTTTTTATTTCTTTTTAGCTGTTTAAAAACTAGGAATTATAAAAAAAACAATAGTATTCGGGAAAGCTAGCAAATTTTGTGATTTACCACCTATACTCCCGGGTTCTTTAAATATCAGTAAATTTATTGGTCCCTCACTTTTTTCACCCAAATTCAAGGTCAAATTCGATCTCCAGTCAAATAAAGGTATTAATAAAAAAAAAGAGTTTGAGGTTTTATTTTATTTCAAATTATTTTTCTTAGAATTGAATTAAGATATTCGACGCTATTGATTATATTACGTATCTCCATCGCAATATTAACCAAGTCTTTTGCACCTCCATTTTTGGAGTTTAAAAGACAACTGTAAAAGGAGTTTTGGAGAAAATATCTAATTTCTACTGAAACATTTCAGTGGAGCATTTGCTCTCAGAAAAACTGTTGGTGTTTTGTCAAATATCTTCTTAAACGTAATTTGATATTTGTAAACTAAATGAGAGCGCTTGAAACCAAGAATTCTGTATGCTAATTCACAGAAAGTCGTCTCATCGCCAACAACGCGTGAAGAATTAATTACAAAGCCAGTAAAATTTATAATAAACTAGCTGTTACCCGCGACTTCGTGCGCGAAGAATTTGAATTGTTAATTTTTTTTTAAATTCACGAATGTAAATGTTTCGTTATTTGTAGAAAGGGGAAGTCAAAAGTTCTGACGGTTGATAATACATAATTGGACGACTAATTTAATTCTCCCTTACTGTAAATTACATCATTGTACTGAATGGTATCATCTGCTCTTTGGAATATACCATCCACCATGCTATATGTCATCCGCTTCTACTGTTTAAAAGAATACATAAGACAAAATATACCTTCCTATTCTAAAAACTCTGACAACTATATCATATATGTCAATGGACGATCCTGGTTTGTTTATTTTGATTCATAGACCGTTCTCTGGTAACCTTCCGATTTAAGCAATCGCCAAATCTATTTGGCAACTGCTGTATCAAGCGCCAAGCTCGCATCAGTTCTTTCTTTAGTAAAAAAAAACGTTGAATTCCGTGTTCTTTGGGTTTGTGTAATCCTTTCTTTTTAAATCGGTTAAAAACAGCTCTTAAAGCATTAAAATTCGAAGTGGAACTATTGTAATTAGCTAAATCGTTTGGTTTAGAATTTAAACGCCAGTGATTATTCAAATCGTTTGGTTACAAATTTAACCGCCAACAAATCTTGGATGTCGATGAAAAGAGAGATAAAGAATTATTTTGGCAACCTTTCCACTAAATTAGGCTCTTATTTTAAGTAAACAGTGAACGATATTTTCCTTTAGTTATAATTAACTTCAGTTTTTAAATTTTAATCTAAAAAGTCTTGGAACTATGTCATATCTATAATTAGATTTCTGTCCCGGCGTTTATTTTTCAGTTATTATTCTAGAGATTAATTATTTATTTCTTTTCTCAGCAAGATCATGTGATGCATGACTTTAAAAATAAGTTATTTCAAATGCTTGCGCTTTTTTGAAGGATCAGGTGACAGTTCATTTTGTTTGCGCATTCCTTAAGGATCACGTGACAGTTGATTGAAAAATAAAATAGTAATCTTCATCGCAAATCGCCGAGTCAATGGGCTTTGTTAACTATTTGATTGTTGTATTTAGTCAAAAATATTGAATTTATGAAAAAAATCACATATCCTATGTCCATTCCTGTGTTCCAAGCTACAACTCTGCCAATTTGCATCCAAATCGGTTTATTAGTTTGGTCGTGAAAGCGTGACAGACAGACAGACACACTTTCGCATTTTATTATATTATTAAGGAAATGGATATTTATAAAACTAAGCAAAATTTTCAGAAATAAAGGTAAATTAGTTCAAAGTCTAACCGTTGCCTATCAACGGAGTAGCTATAAATCTGCGTTACTTCAAAATCGTCTGCACGTAATTAAAAATTATTAAACTTTAAAAAATTAATAAAAATTAAAGAAAAACTATCACAAAAATAAAAATGCCATCATTGAAAAGGTAAAATTTTGAACTTTAAGGTGGTATAAAAATATTTTTTGTCGGACAATTTGTTCCGAAGTTACGGAGGAAAAACGGTTTCGGTTAATTTCTAATTAACTGCATGTTTAATTAACTTTTGGACTTAGAAAAGTTCATAAGTGTCTTCCCCTTGTCTTAAATAATAAGTGTGCAAAATTTGGTTGAAAATCGTCCGTTGGTTTAGGAGGAGATGTGGAACATAGCCACATACATACCCACAATGACTTTTATTTATATTAAGATAACATCCGTATTGTTTCTTTCCTCTGTTTTGGCGATGAGCGACTTCATAAGGCCTTGGCATACTTAATATACGTATTCGATTTAAATATCGAATTCGTTAAGAGGTCACATTGTTACATTAACAGCCCATATTTTCCTTGGCGCTGTGGTGTCAATGGGGTAACTTAGTGTACCTAGACGAAACAGAAGTACAGGATTCTACTAAATGAGGTCTAATTTGGGGTGAAACCTGAAAGCAGATATTACATTATTCATTGGCGATGATACCGGTCATAGCTATCTACGTGCACTCAATTGTAAGACTCGAAAACAAAGTACTAAGCTGTCGCCAAATTAGCACTCCCTTTGCCAGCCGTTTCAATGGTAGCTATCATAATGGTCTTAGCCCTCATATATCTTATACAAAATTTGCCAGGTTATCATTTGAAAAAGTCCAGTTTGGTAAAAATTTGGCGATGATACTGTGTTTTCGAGTCCATTCCAGTTATTATTATTATCCAGTTATATATATATATTTGGAATTGTTGAAGTCTGCTTTTTAATACCGAATATTAAAACTGAAATTTCAAACATATACACATATGATGGCAATTATTGTAAACTATCACCTTAGAAAACTTTCACGAAAATGAAAATAATATTGACAGATCTTAATTCGTTGCAGTACTTGACTCTGAACAAAATTATACTTACGAATGTTTTCGAAACCTTTGATGATGGATTCCCCTTTTGTATCAAGATCGTTCAACTGAAATGAAATGACAAAATATTTCAATTGCTTTCCAACATTTTTAAGAGCACTTTGTTTTCACTGCTTATCTATCAAAGTCAGAACAAAAAATGACGAAAAACAATAATCTGGCTTTTATTGTTTAGATGGCAACAATATTCTTTTTACTATTGAAATGCTTGTGTGTTGATCCAAACAAACACGAAACAGAGCATCCTAAAAAATATGTATTACTTTCTAGTATACGAAGAGAAAGTATTGTAATCGTCAAAAAATTCGAACTCGAGATTTTGACGAATCTCCACGTTTTAGACCTCCCTGGAGCCGAAAAACATAATTTTGGAATTATATTTGTCTGTCTGTGTGTCTTTGAACACGATAACTCAAAAATTATTAAAGCTAGAGGGATGAAATTTGGTATGTGATCGTGCCACATAATTTGAAGGCTTCTATCAAATTTCGGACAAAATCCGTCCAAGGTAAGTCGGCCTGTCCGTCTGTCCATGTTTATGATAACACGATAACTCAAAAACTTAAATAGCTAGAGCGATAAAATTTGATGAACAGTTTTATTATTGTTATGAAACAATGAGAAACAATAAGCGGTGATCCTATTATTTATAAAAGTTAATGTTTTAAGCATTTCATGGCGCATAACCTTCGTGAACTTGGCGCTATTTTACTGACTTGGCGAATTTTATCTCGCTTGCATTCTTCACCCTTTCGTATTGCAGCTTTCTGCTAAGACAATATCAATAACACTCGCGGCGCTCCAAAACTTTTAGTCGGGGAGGGGAGGGATCGGGTAGGACAACTTTGTTAGAAAGCATGCGAGAAAGCTTAGAGGAGATCACTCCCGCTGGTTTTTTAATTCAATTTAAATTGCATTTTTCTTGTGGAGGTTCATTGTTTAAATTTTCAGAAATGCTGCATTTGAAATTTCTCTCAAGAAATGTACTAATTTATGTAATTATATTTTTGAAACATGCATTTAAAAGATAGATTGTGTAGATAAAAGATAGGTTCAATTAAAGACCAGACACAAACATCCGAACAACGACTTGGAAAATTGAGAGGATACTCGTATTTTCAATGCAAATTCAAGTTTAGAATAAAAATAGAGCATTAATTGAAGTGGTTAAATAAATCATAAAATATTTAGTTTTCCTCATGAAAAAAAATGTAGTATACTAGTATTTCAATAGAAATTCAAGCTTAGAATGACAATATAAAGTATTAAATGAGGGGGTTGACTAAATCATGAAATATTTAGTTTTCCTCATGAAAGAAACAAACAGAAAATGTAATATACTAGTATTTCAATACAAATTCAAATTTAGAAGGAAAATAAAGCATTAAATGAGGGGCTTAACTAAATCATGAAATATTTAGTTTTCCTCATGAATGGAATAAACAGAAAATATATTAGTATTTCAATACAAATTCAAGTTTAGAATCAAAATAAAGCATTAAATGAGGGTGTTAACTAAATCATGAAATATTTCGCTTTCCTCATGAAACGAATAGAAAATATAAAATTAAATGAATACCACACTACAACTCAGTGGCGGACTGGCGAGGTTGCCAGCTTGCCCGATGGCAAGTGGGCCCCTTAAACAGAAGACAATTTGGGCCCCCAGAAAGTGTGGTAGAGAAAAAAAGATCTCATTCTCTATAGTAAGCTTTTCTAAAGCAATAAAATAAAATAGCCCTGTACCCAAGGCTCATGTTTTGGGGATTTATTGCCGACGTAACTCGACCAGCCGAACAGCGGGTGGTCTAATACCGACCCAAAACGCATACGCAATTTCAACTGGCCGTAGGAACTGTACTGAGTTCCCTGTCCACTTCCTTTGACCTTCCGATCATTTACAGAAGTTTCTCCAGAACGTTGCGATGGCTGCACAAACCCTCGGGCTTTTGGAACAGGGTGCCTCTTCTGTACAAAGTAGAGCCGCAATACTCATTAAGATTTTTTGTTGGTTTCGAAAACCCCCGGAAAGACGGAAGGAATTTCATCCCTTTGTGCAGAAAGAGTGTGGTTCTTGTGAGAGATAGCTATAAGAGGTGCTTTTTTCTTTCTTTTTCTGTAGTTTCATTTTACTGTTATAAATCCGAAAACGTGGGAACTCGCCTGTAGGAAAAGGTTTTCTTGTCTAAAACTGTGACTAGGACACTAAATGACATCTGTGAAAAGACGACACTCACACTTTTCTTTATGCGTTTGGGGGGAGTTTGTGTTTAGAAGAGTAAATGGGGTTTCTTTTTAAGAGGACCTCAGTCTAATTGGTCTGCCTTTCATGGAAAATAATTGGTGAGTAAAGTGTTATTTCTGTTTTTAGTCGTAAGAGAGTAAAGACATATGTAGCGTATCTATCAAAAAGGAAAGAAAAAAATTTGAGAGGTAAACTGAAATTATCATTTCTCTATTTTTACATTGCTTTTGTAGTAATAAACACTAGCCGCATTCGGCTACCAACCGACTCTTCCATCTTATTCATTGTCTTAATTTGATTATATTAACAAACTTTAAATTCGTCAACTTATTTAATATTTGTTAAGTTAAAAGTATTAATTGCTACAAAAGACTGAGAAAGAAATTAGTTGTGCAAAAAAAAGAAGAAAGCAGTAGATAGGGAATGTATTAGCATTTGAAATAAATTTTGATGCAGTAGTATGTTTTTGTGTCTAATGAAACTAATGACATAAGTCTTTACATTCAACTGTTAAAAAAGTCTAAAAAACACGAGATTCAATGACGATTATTTTTTTCAATTTTGCATAATTATAATCTACAATTATTGCGTATCATTAAGCTTATTATAAAGTGAAAATTTAACCTCATCATATCAAATCAATGAATTACATAATCTCCGGGAATATTATCTTGCCTCAAGTGGAAAGATTAGCTTAATGTCATTGCTAAAAAGTAAATTTATTAAAATAACAAATCTAAATCTATCAAAAACTAAATTTATTTGAAGTAACGAAGAAAGAAAGAAAAAGACTGGACTTAAAGGAAAAAAAAAACTAGCGAAACAATGAAAATGGACTGCATTTTAACACAACAAAAGAAGTTTTTTACATTATAAGGATGTATTTTGTACAAATCTATAATTTTACTCGACCTTTATGAAATTTGGCACACATGCTCTTCAAAAAAAGATGAAAATAATTGTCAACTTTTTAAAGTCCAAAAGTAAATTAAAATTTCAGTAACTTAAAAATTAAGCAATATTTTGGCGTTTTTTCGCAATATTTTCAAAAAATACTATCTAACAAAATGATTTTTGAATTACTTATAATTCAAAGATATCTTTTTAATAATACCAGTTTAATTACAAATTGCTGAAACATTACCAGTACAAATTACTAAACTATAAATCATCCAAAGAAGTTTGTTTTAAAGGTTCCTGGCTCTTTCAACAGATGCCCTACTAATGGGCAGCATTTCTCCTTCATACTTTGTCGCTAACACCGTATACGAAATATTTAACTTCCGGAATTTAAAATCAAATAACTTTAATCATAATTTCGCTATTTTAAACGTAGAAAATTAAGGGGCGTTAAAACGAATTTATTTTAAAGACGCGGAAAAATCAAATATATAATAAAAAAATTAAATTAAATACATAATTATTAAATATTATAGATTTAAATTAATATAATTAAATAAAAATAATATATATATATATATTATGATTGTAGATATGTGTGGGCCCTCACTGACTCCTGGCAACCACTATTTTCAGACCCAGTCCGCCACTGCTACAACTTCCTTGTGAATACAGATAAGTGTTTCATTGTATGTGTCATCGAAGTGTATAATTCAGATATTTCGTAAAATATCTAGTTATTTCACGGGAAAAAAAGATGAAGTGTGAAAACTAAAGTGTGCATAGGCGGCTCGTCCGGGGGGGCAAGGGGGGCAACTGCCCCCTCACTTGCAAAAGTAAAGGGGCCTTGCCCCCTCACTTTTCAAAGTTCAAAATTAACGATCCCTCGAAAAATGGATCCCAAGCTGAAGCTTTGTTGAATAATATCGAAAGTTTCCAATTCATTTTTTGTCTATCTGATCCAAAGAGTTTTGGAAGCTACAGATACGTTTTCAAAAGCTTTGCAATCAAAATCGCTAATTTTTTTAACAGTTAAAGAACTGGTTAATGCAACAAAAGAATGTTTGCATGAATTCCGAAGAGAAGACTTTTTTGAAAAGTTGTGGATATATGTTAACGATATTTGTGAAGCAAAATCGTTACCTTCTCCAAAACTTCCACGCTCTAGAAAGGTGTCTTCGGAAATAGGCGGCAGTTCCTTCAGCATGTCACAAAGTGTAAAATCGTTCTATTAAACGTAAATTGCTTTTCCAGTTATAGATGCTGCTTTAAACACAATAGACGAAAGGTTCAAAGAAAATGAGCTGGATATTTTTCGATCTCTAAAAGATGTAACATGTTCCAATTCATCAAAGATCATAAAAAATGCATCAGTCCAAAAAGTCTCTTAAACATATGATCTTGATATGGAAAAAAATAAAGGGGGAAATACAAATTTTTCAGAAAATGTACAAAAAATGCATCGACTCTTTGCCAGAAATATCCACGGAGATAACAGAACTGAGGAAAAGATGCAATTTTCTTGTTGAAAAGGAACTCTGTGATATACATATTTCCATACTTGACAAAACTAATCCAAATTCTCCTTGTGATACCTGTCTCAACTGCATCATGTGCGAGAAGTTTTTCATGCTTAAGATCTTTAAAATCATACCTTAGAAATAGTATGTTTCAAAAGAGGCGTTTTGCACTTGCTGTTTTGAAGATCGAAAATACTGTAGATATTGACTTTACTAAGGTAATAGAACAATTTGCGAAAAAAAAAATCGCAGGCTGTCTTTCTTCTAATTTATAATACGGATGTATATTGTATAACATAATATCAAATAAATAAATTTATAACTGACCTGCTTTCTCTGTGTTTGGGAGTACGCCGTTTTGTGACGACATCATTGATCGATTCACGAGTTTAAAGAAAGAAGAATTGACTTAATAGGTAAGCGTTTTATATTTTTCTCGTGTTATTATTTCATGAGAATTGAAATGGAACTTTGAATTGGAAGGAGGGACTCTACGGTGGCCATCCGTTCCGATTTTTGAGGTCGTGTCCCGAATTTTTTAGAGAAGGCAATTTAATCAATGGCGTTAAAATCCAATAATATAGTCCATTTTACAAAAAAAAATCAGCTTTAGGTGCGCCCCACCCACACACTCGCATCTCTTTTGACCCCCCACTTTTTTGGTGCACCAGCCGCCTATGAAAGTGTGTAACAAACTCATGATTTTCTCTCTACAATTCCACAAGTTACTGCATAATTTTCTTAATGATTCACAGTTACTTTGTAGAATAAAATGCATTCTTTTTAATTGCAAGCAAAGAATTGGTTTTGCTTTTCGTATCAAACTTATTTGGTAAAAAATTGAGCACATATCCAGAATCAGCCGAAAAAGTCCCAATTTTTAACTATTTGCTCCGGATTCATTCTGATTGCTAACTATTAGTAAGTAGCTAATATTAATCAAAGGGCTTTCTCTTGTGTTAACACCATATGAAGCATTTTGTGCTTCACAGTAGAGCAATACACAGAAATTACGCGATAAGACTGACAAAGTACGCGCAAGTCGTTTTAGAGTAGGTTGGGGGGACTCCCCAACTTACTCTAGTCTAACTTTGCACATAAATAAATGCAAATTTTAATTAATATCTGGCAGTAGCTAGGCAAACAGATGTTAGGAAGGATAGTATATAATGAAAAATGCAGTTTTTAAATATATTCATACACTAAAGCACATATTAAAACAAAAGTGTTTCACAAAACAGATCTATTTCGGTGTTGATGACTCATTAAAATCGGACAATCTTAATTTTTCTTTTGCCCTGACAAAAAATTTCCTCTTAGGAAATTGATATATATATTAACAAAAGAAAACAAAACCAAGTCATAAATGAAAACCAAAACAACAAAGTACAAACTCATATTTAAATCTTTTTTAGAATTTTTGTTAATAGTGTTGTGTCCATTTCCTAAGTGTTCTTCATCTGAAATATTACTTCTTTAAGTTAAGTATTTATTTTGATTAAAAACTAATTTCTTAATTGGTTTTTGCATTTGTTTCTGTTTGTATATATATATATATTTCTTGTCTTACAACTGGAATAGCCTTCTTTATGAACTATTTTCTCCAAAATTTTAATCAAACTTGCAACTGTCTTTTGTATTTTTGATGGATCTGTGTCTGAGGTGTCGGCTTCTGTAGTCGAGATTTTCCCACGCATCCTTGAAAGCTCACTGACTATCATCTCAGTAAGATCGACAACTACATGAGAGACTTGTCAGTTTCTAGTATTGTTCCCTCGTTCACTTTTAATAAAGAATGGATAAATGTTCTTTTTATTTCTGTTATTAGCTTCATTCAGGATTTATAATTTGTATTAAATTCTTAATGACCATAAGAAAAATTTGCAATTCCGCAAATTTGAGTTAGCGCAAGTATTATTTTACGGTGTCTAAAATTGAATATTTCAACAAAACTTTTGGGTATCTTCTTTTCCACAGATTGGGTCCAACATATCATGCGCACTTACAGTATTATTAACAATTCCACATGACAACTTTCATTTGTATAAGTTGTTGCGATTTTGAGTTATCGCGTTCACATAACATTAAATACACAGACCAACGGACAGTCAATTCTGTGACGCATTGAGTCTGAGATTTGATAGAGATCTACAATTCTAAAGATAATTTCGTAATGTTTAAATTCATGCATTTAACTACAGTCAAACTTCGTTATAACGAACCCTCAACGGACCGACTCAGAAGTTCGTTCTAACCGAGGTTCGCTGTAGTATCCGTATTTGCAAAAAAAAATGTCCCAACATGCTAAGATACTACTTCTATAATAAACTTTTTAATAACATAATATTTTCATTAGTAATTAGGGCAAATAAAGTATTAAATAATATACTCAATAATAAACAAACTAAACATTTATCTTTTTTCACTTATTTGCTAATCCACCACATTGAAAAAAAGATGTTATTTTTGGTTGAAAAATTTTCGATTTTACATACAACTCGTCAATTTGTTTATCCACTATTTTAAACAGATCCACAACATGTTCGTAGATGTTTTCTGTGGCAAAAAAATTGTTCAAAAGGTTTGTAGCTGCTTTTGCATCTGCAATTGAAGGCCCTGGTTCGTCTTATTCTTCCTCCATATCTGAAGACGAATCTACAATAGAGTTACTTTTTCATTTACAAATGCCACGATATCTTCCTCACTCACTACCCCAGCTGACCAGAAAGTCTCCCCCCTTCCCTGGTTGACACCAGGCCAAGTGCCCACCGAGGGAGGAGGGGAGATAGAAACTGTAAAGAGCCTTGTCTATTGTTCCTTTGTCCCACTTATGGGGTTAGCAGCGACTCTAACAAACGTACAATAGACTAGGAATGTGGTCTCTGGACCAGGGTATTTCATGCAAAAGGGGTAACTCTTGTAGAAGTTGGGTTGACTTGAGCACAATTAGTAAAGAATGTCCCTTTAGGCAAGTAAAAGTTTGAAGATTTAGAAATTTTTAGTTCGCTGTAACCGAGTCTCTAGCGTTTTCTGTTCGTTGTAAACGTATGAAAATACATTATTAACATAGGGCTTCAGTTGGGACCATGTAAAAGGTTCGCTGTAACAGAGGGTTCGTTATATCCCGGGTTCGCTATATCGCGGTTCGACTGTATTTGCTTTTTGAATTATCGTCTTCACATGTATGTGGACGGACAAACAGACAGACTTTTCATTAACAGGTGTATTTGCAAATCTAGTGAAAAGGGCCCCTACCAAATTTCATGAGTGTACCTCATTGCGTTTTCCGACATTCATGTTCAGAGACCAACAAATGTGTTTTTCGGAAGTCGAGAACGTTTGAAACTTCGAGATTCATGAAAAAGACGAGGTGGAATTTCTTAACGATTGCAATACTTTCTCATTGTATACTTCGTTTACATACTATTGTGTTGGCGAGGTCTCAATTGTTGCCAAGCTTGAAAATTGGCGCAATTCTGTTAGAGTTATCATTCGTCCTTATGATTTGGTGATGAGAATTAACGCTAGTATTCGGCGAGTCACCGCTGAGATTTGGTCGGTTTTTGTCTCAGGCCTTGGTAACCATAAAGTACTAAAACTTCTTTCTACGCATGGATATAAATAATGCATTTGGTAATTATATTCTAAAAGAAAAAACTCAATTTCAGGTGATTTTTTACCTTTCGGATATCCGTTGCATCAGTACGAAATGAGCTATTCACAGGTGAATAAACGTGATTAAAATTAAATCATGAAATCAATTATTTTGACAAAATCCGATTATAACTATCTACTTAGCAAAGATAAACTAAAGGAAATTATGAGGAAAAGAACTGCCGTACCGGTATAGAATTAGCTGTTCACAAGTGGACAGCTCATTCCATGGAATGAGCTGTGAATATAGCAGAACAGGATAAGTTTTCAGGATTCTGAACAAAACAGTAATTTGTAATCATTTGAAAATACGATACTGATTCACTTCCTGCATAAATCTTAAACACAATGATGAACGTATACACAATTTTCGCTTCCTTAAGTGCAATTTTTTTTAAGTGCATTTGAAGTAAGTGTTACCTTGAGGAGGACATTTAGAATCGGTGCACCAGACAGACCTTCCTGACAAGCGAAAACACGAGTTCATTGAAAACATGTCTGGGTGAGCAACTTATTTCCTACGACAACAAAATATGTTGAAAAGAACGAGAATAGTTTTGATCCGCAAGTTTTTGCAGGCATGTTTTCGATCTTGTCATCTTTTATTCGATCACTATCGAGAACTCCTTATTGAACGATATAAATCGGAGTGTATGAGGAAATCAGAACATTTAGAAGAAACAACCGTTTACTCAACATCGTCAGAGAACTCTTTCTTCCGTAACATTGGAATTATCAACACAGACATATAAAAGAGGTCTGAGGAATAATTCTAATTTTCATACAAATCTGATAATTTCGAGTAATATTGGTATTTATTTCCTCAAAACTAGGATATTTAAGCTTAGGAAAATAAAATTACGGAATCGTGTGGATCGCAGTTATGATCGAAAAGCGATAATCTCCATAAATGTTTTTCAGAGATGTAAATCCTTGATACCGGAGAATCGTCGTCGATTCATTTCATTGTTGTCGATCGTGATACAAATGGAATAATTCGGGAAAGCAAGTAAACTTTGCAATTTGCTGTTTCATTATATCAGAATAGAAACAAAACAGACCGTAATTGAGAATATATTAGAAGTTCTGGGATGGTGTAGAAACAAAATGAAACATTTAATGCCCTCGCGTTTCATGATCGTGATGCAATTCCGACCCCTGAGTAGATTAAAACGCCATTTTTCATGCAAACTGTCATGGTCGGAGAAGATTAACAACGGCACTAAAAGTCTAATACCACTATCAAGAAAGATGTGGAATACAGTTTGGAAGTAGCTTGAAAAGAATCTCGCGTCTCTTTAATGAAATTTTGAATGTATTGCCCATGTATATTTGACTGGGGTGAAAACTCTTCGTTTGATCTCATTACCTTTGGAAATCTTGTTTCTATAAGTTTCACTTCTCGTCGCTGCGAAAAACTATTCAAGGAATGTGAGAATTTGAAACCTGTGAAATATGTCTTTTGGTTGCTAGAATGGTAAGCAAATGCCAGGTACTACTGTGAAATACACATAGATAGAAATGCAGATTTTCGTAATTTTCCTACACAAACTTTTAATCTTAACTGAAACTTTCAAACTTTCCAGCGAAACATCGTTGGAAAGACTAATATGGAGCGTAGTAACGTTTACGATATTATTGCCAGGTAGCTGAGTTGAATGCTCCCCAGTTTCTAAACGTCTAAGCAGACGGCGCTGCGATCGTTAAAAAATCAGTAAGAAACATTTTATTTTGCACGGAATTACCCTTCGAGAATATTATTGTTTTCCCTTTTTCTTTGGTTAGTGATAATCTCCGTTGAAATGAATGGATTTTCGATGAGTGTGGCTTATTCTGGAATGAAAAGTCACGAACATATTAATTTTTCTATGTAGAGATGGCGCTCTCGAAAGTTACATTTTGCCGACGACAGTCGCACCAATTTTCCGAGATTCTGACTGCATTTATTTGTAATTACCAATGCGAAACGTGCATGTTCTTCCATTATACACGCGCGCTTTTATCTTAATCTTCTATAAAATATATAATGACATTCTTAATTTAATGGATGTAATAAAAATCGAATCGTCTTCAAAGCTAGAAATTTTAAATCGGAACCGCGAAAATCACATAATTAATTTACATAATAATTGTGCCATAGCATAAGGAATATTCAAGAACTTGCAAAGCTAATCGTCGAATGCCCTCAATTGCAGATAGTTCGAAAAATATCATTCACAATGCTTTAATTTGTCGATTGAAGAAACGACCGCAGCTACCAGTCTCAAAAGAAATCCTTGAGCGAAATGCAGAATTTGCCTGACGAACGTTGGAAATACTGAGTCCATTGGACAGGTGATATACGAAAGCAAATAGATTATTCAACAGCGCAATGTTTTAAATGAAGCGACTGTCCAAAAGGACATTGATTTATACAATACGGAAATATCAGCGAATGTTTCTATTGAAAATGTATAAATTTAAAAACTTATTTAAATAGCATTTTCAATGAGAGAAAACGCGTTTTGGCAAACTGGTTAAATTATTTTCATAAAGAATTAGCCGTTAATAATAGTAAAGTGAGGGCAATATGTACATTCGATATGAATGCCGGTTGCTATCCAAATAGCAGACGATAAAGTTTAATATTTTTATGATATTTTATATAGTGAGCATATCAAAATATAAGAGATTATATATAATTAATATAGATTTTCAATGAAATGGATCTGTCTAGAGCCTTTAAGTTCAAAGGAAATGCAGCATCATTAAGGGAAAATTATCTTCATATCCAGTGATATATGCGGGTTGAGTGTAGAACAAATAAACCTTATATTAAACAAAAAACTAAAGATTCCTGACGACCATTGAACGAGGTGAATGGATTGATGCGGTCACGACGCAACCTCTGCTTTTCGAGATATAATCCCGCCGAAGCGGGATTCCAAAAATTGGTTGAGGCTCATTAAGTTGTTCCTCTCCACGGTAATCTTTAGTAAAAGGCGAAAGATTAGCACGACTTTGAAGAGAAACCAGAGCATAACGTGGCTACCCGGCATGTTTATATATAAGGAATGAAATAACTAGAAAAGTGGTACCTCCTGCTAATCTCATTAATTAAAGGTGCGGGTTGTGATGAGAATCCGTAACGTTGATTCATTCTATTCGTTTCGAAGACCAATGATACTAGAGTGATTGGCGGCTAGGACACCATTACGATGTCTACACAGAACGACCTTGTTGTCTAATGCTCTCGATATGATTTTATTTGCTGTATGAGCAGCTTCTTGTGTGAGAATGAACTATTTTACGAGTGCTCGTGTTAGGCAGCAATTAGGTGGCTTTCATTTTCAATCTTATAACAGGAAGCAGTAAAATCTATTAAGTTAGAGAACGAACTTTAGAATACTGAGTTTAACTCTTGTTTTCGCGCCAATGCACCATTCTATTTTGAGTAGACTGCACCGATGAATTAGTCTTTAGAAATAAATTAAATAAAAAAATATAGTTTTTAAAAACACAAATTTATTAATGCACTGTTATTATCATTTCATTATTCTCTACTTTTTAGACTTTCATTTGTAATTCATTGTTATAAATTTTACAGTATCTTAAAAACAATATTTTTTCTTTCAGATTCATCACGATGTGGCGTCACTGGTGCAGAATCAAAATTTGATTAAATGAATTGATAATTAAGTTCTGAAAATACTTATATAGTGTATTTTCACAGAGAGTACGCAAGTGAACAAACTTTGTAAACTCTAGCACGTCAGAAAGTGATGGAAAAATCGATTACAAAATTCCATCTTTACAATTATGAAACTATCGAAGTTAAATAAAAGTGTTTAAAAAAAAGAGGTCTGTGAACGGTGCAAGCTGTCTGTTTTCTCAAATGTTCATCTCTCTACGAAGTTTTGATTTCCAAAATATTTCAGATGT
>BGPR01012385.1:0-45182 GCA_013235015.1 Araneus ventricosus
CCCCCTCCCCCCCCCTTGGGTGCTTACGTAATATTTGAACGGCCCCTAGTCAAATATTAATATAATTATTTTCATTAATTTTCATAACAAATTATAATGATTAATTTTAAAAGTAATAATAAAAATTAAAAAATCGTAATTATCTTTAATATAATTAATAATATTATTAAAATTATGGTAATGTAAATAATACCACTGGGGAATAAAATTTCTGTTGCAATTATACATGTGTTTGTTCTTCCTTTTTTAGAGTACCGAAGGAGAACTTATGACTTCTCTTGTGAATAAAACTAAGCCATATAATACCAATGTAATGAATATAATTATATAACTAATTGAGTAGATCAGAAGCCAATGCGAATAAGACAAAAAAATTAAGAAAATTCGTGTTTTTTAATACAATCATTTAAAATTTTTTATTTACTAATTTGATTAGTGAAAGTATATAAATTCGTCGAACGAAGCAACGAGTGAATCATTTAAGAACTGGAAATAATGTTATTAATTTTATCAAAATTTACAAAACCTAGAATACATCGAAAAATGGACTTATCCGCGTTGGCTTCTGAGAAGTCAGTTAAAACAATATTGCACTTAATCTCAAAAACTTTAGAACTATAGTCAAATAAACAAATCCATCTATGTTGTAAAAATATTTTTAGAAGATAGAACTTTCGAAAATCTGCTGGGAAAAGAAATATGTACTGACTACTCTCGCTGTCTCGAACTCAAATGGAAGTGTATAAAAATTCGAGATATCGAAAAATCGAGTTCACGAAAATCCTATAAAAAAGCTGCTTTGATAAAAATAAATACAAGTATAAAATATGAATTAACTTACCCTACCTTGTTTAAAATATCTATCCAAAACAGTTTGGTTTGTATTTCGATTTTTTTCGGAATCAATTACATTTTCCAAATGTGAGAAAGCTCGAAATGTGTCTGTTGTCATCTCCGGCATCGATTCAACAAATTCAAGCAATGTTTTTATGGAAGATAAAGCCTGTTTCAACGTGAGCGATCTCACTTCTCGTACAATGTCTGCATCTATTAAATCTCAGCAGATTTTCACATTCTGGGAAATTTCGACGGAATCTTGGAATGTTGTCAATGGGTCCACCTGCAATGCATTAGAAATAAGGCGCCATTCTTCATTGATTGAATCAACAGCATGTGTGTCATTGATATTTTCCTCGACATCATTAGATTTGATGAATTCAACTTTCTTCAGGAAGCTTGACTTTTTTTAAAAAAAAATTCGCAATTGTTTTCGCCTCAACACAACTCCAGGCTAGGCTTTAAGGGCCATTCGCATTGCCTGCAATACGTTTACTACAGGTTTGGTTTTTCATCGATTTAGGCATTGCATTTCTTTACCACTTCATGCCGATATTTTATCTTGAACTTATGTATAATTCCTTGGTCTAAGTGTTGCAAGTTAGAAGTTGTATTTGGTGGCATAAACTCCACTTTTATAAACTTCAAGTGCCATTTAATTGCGCTGGGATGCTCTTTGCAGTTGTTGATGGAAAGAGCTATCTGCGTTTTTAACGAGCCTTTTTCCTGTCCAATGCATTTTGCCAGTCATCCAATCCTTCGTATTCGCTTCAGAATACCTAGGAAAAGACATAGCTTCCGCAAAACATCTTGGCTTTTTTGATTTTACAATCGTAAGTGGTTTAAATTTTTTGGAACAATGCATGCTAGCGTATAACAATGAAATCACTTTTTGTTTCCACCATGATATGTTTTTCCTTTGATAGCCATTGTTTTGTCAGGAAGGCATTTGAAGAATAGTCCAGTTTCAACTGCGTGGAGAATGTTTTGGGATCATACTTTTCAAAAAATTGCACGCAAAGTTTTAAGCCATTCATTGCAAACTTCGTCGCTTACACTGCCACTTTCGCCATAAATTTTGTAAAAGGTAATGTTATATCTTTTTTTAAAATTCTCAAACCTGCCACTGCTTGCCTTAAAGTCCGTTCCAAAATCCTCAGCCTTTTCTCACAAGATGTTTCCTCCGAGTGGTATGTTCTGTTTCCAGCACTGTGGAAACCCCTCCGTATTTGTGTCCAGTTTCTCAAAATCCAAAGAGCAGTGCTGAGCATCGCGAAAAGTTTATAGAATCGGTTTATTGAAAACCAGGAACGATGATAGTTCCCGAAATATTCGAATTTTCTTATAAATCAAAATTTCAAATGTCATCTGGTGAGTAGAAAGAGTAAAGTGCCATGGAAGAAATTTAAAAGACATAAAGACATCTTAATATTTGTAATGGAAGTCTTTTCTTAAAAGTCTGTTATTTTATTTTATTTTTACTTTCTGTGCTCTTGCAATTAGTTCTGATCCTTTGAACGACCGCACTCCCTGTTGTTTGAAGGAAAGGAACAAAAATTGTTTTTTAGACGTAAGAGAGTCTAATTAAGAAAAAAAAGTATCAGTCGAATAAACTATTTAATTTTATAAGAGACACTAAATGTTGCGAAAACGCAACGTCAGGCAAAACCGATTACTTTTTAGATACATAAAAATCTTTGAAACATTTGCTATGTAAAGGTGCATTAAATTTAATACAAATATCTGCTGCCAACTGTGACATGTATTCAAAATTAGAAGAAAAACAGACCGGAAAAATATCAGATTTTGAAATGAGTCTAGGAATCGCAGGTTGAAACGGGAGATCCCTCGAGGACTGATGTAGCAGGCACACAATCCGGGACTTCCTCTATCCTCATCAAACTCGATAAGGGAATCATTTCAGGAGGATGCTGAATGGGGAGTAGGTGCTCACTAAGAAATGATTTTTCGAAATTTTAATTAGAATTTAAATTATTTGAAATTTACCTTAAATTTAATTGCTTTTACGGAATAACTTCGGATGTTATTATCGCAAAAACACCATTTTTGCATCAGCTTAAAGATGAAAAATATTAGCTTCTCAATGAAACCAATCTTATTCCCATGCGATGTTTTGTTCAATTTTACTTAATGTTTCAAAACAGGAATTGTAACAATGTTTTTATTGCTGTAAATAAAATTCAAACCATCTCATTATTTCAGCAAATCTTTTATTCACGCACTTTTTGCATTGTCACGGTTGTGATAGAAAAAATTGCTTTCTTGGGAAATTAACTTCAAAGCAGAATTTTTACTTTAGAATTCATTGAATTGCTGAAATATTTTATCGCACCTGCTTCAAAGTAATATTTTCTTTAACACATTGCAACAGATATTTCATTTCAGGCTTTTTTGGTTTTTGTTTGCAAGCATTTAATCTCAAAATAAAAAATTAATATTAGTTAAATTTTTGCCTATTGTGCGATAGGCAAGTTTTTATTCAAATTTTGGTTAGGATTAAGAGTACAGTTTTGTCGGTCGGGCTTCCTCGACCATATTCAGGGTTAATCAGTCTACGATGAGTGATAGATGAATTGAGTGAGAGTTATTTGAAGTGTAATATTTAAGTTTCGTTAGCTGTGATGTATCATACAGAATTGTATGGCTGGCATTTTATAATTTACGTCTCTACATATTTTACTATATGTAAAAATAAAAATTTGAAAAACTGTTTGTATGAAATTTTTAAAAAATAGTCAGTTTTGCCATCGAATTTTTTTTTTTTTTGAATTTGCCATATCAGATGTTCTAATGACACTATTATTTTCAGTATTTTTCAGCTTATAACTGGAACGGTTCTATCCGATTTAAAACATGAACGGTTATAATGACGTTTCCCGTTCTTGTTTAATTAATGTTTTCCGGGTCTGTTGAAAGATATTTTTCTCTTGAGACATTCCTCTCCCGGCTCTTTTACTGAACGTTTCTGGCAATTTCATTGGCTGACGGAGCAGAGCGCATGTGATGTCAAAACCTTTAATTGAATGACTTTGATTATTATTTTCGGCAGTATCTTAACATATTTATTTGGCTCGCATATTTTGGTTGCTGTATGATAATGCTTTTTACGGTGCAATTTTTTAATATTGTTTTGGATTAATGTACTATGTACTGTTTTTCTACATTTAAAATGCCATTATCGCGAAAAAAAATTAGCGGGAAAATCAATAAAGCGTATCTTTTGTTTTGATTTTGTTTTCAAAACTTTTTCATGTCATTGTGGGAGGTTTTTTTTTTTCATTTTGTTGAAGTCCTGATTCCACGGGCAAAGCCGTGCGCACACTGCTAGTTCTTTATAAAGATAGGGATTAAAAACAATCCTGATTTTTGACCTATTATTTGAATTTAATTCTTTTCTACTATTTAAAAGCCTTGTAAAATATTTTATTGTCCTTTGGAAAACATTTTGTAATGAAGATTGTTGAATCTTTATTTCAAAATACAGATACCTAGTGCTCTAAATACACACCAAGATTATAAGAGCCTAATATTCTTTAAAATTACCATTCACAGGTACAATATTTTGTTTCAAAATATAGCGTTGTCGCATACTATTACGTGTATAACATGGTTAAAAAAATCACGGCGAAGCAAGATGGAAACGTTCAAGTTGTACTGACATCGCGAGAAAATATCTTTACGAGTCATTGATTTTCAACTGAACACTTAAACCTCTTGTAGCACTTTACTGTTGATATTTGTTCGAATGAATAATCGCAGTGATCTGAATGCAGAATTTTTGTTTATGCATGGTGTACTTGATATCGAATAATGTGAAAACATTTCAGAATCAAATATTTCAGATGAATATTTAAATATTTTTAAATAAATTAAAACGGAACTGCTTTTCGAACACTCCATTTTATATACTATATTAGTTTGATAATTTTTGTGAAATCCGAGAAGTTTCTTTCCGTAAACTGTCATGCTAAAAAATGGTGTTTTCCAATAAAGGAAATTAAATAGCAAGAACACTCATTAATTGAAAATAGCACAATAATTCTCCAATTAACGCCTGTTTGAAACTGACATTTTGCCTACGAAAGAATTCAGTAAGTATTGCTTGAACAAAACTTCTTTAGAATCATCCATATTTACATTCATTTTACAGAGATAGGAAAAAGAAATAAACATTAGTTGTGAATTAAACAACTTTGAGAGCTCTACCCCTATTTTAATTCCAAGCTACACAATAAACAATTTTTTTCAATAAAAGGCAACTTTGTTATGGTGCGGCTTCAGAAAGTGTTTTAATATAAAGCTTGGTCTTTTACGACCGGGCTGGTAAGTAAACGTTAAAGTCGTTATCTTTTGACGGGACTAGAGAGAGAGAGAGAGAGAGAGAGAGGATATAAACTACGTGGTTCCATATACTTCTGATTTTGAGGTTTCAGCGCCTTTTATTATCTTTATGAATGTATTCTATTTGAAAATAGACAGGAAGAAAAACATTTATCAGAATTATACATCTGAACTATTGTACAACAGGGGAAACGATGTTAGAATTGTAGAACTCTTTGTATATCAACTTAATTGGTATCATATGGACGAGTTTTCTGTTTTGTTTATATACATCAAAAACCTTAACATATCTATTTCCGGTGTAATGCTAAGTCTATGGAATCTACGAAGTGGAAGACAATAAGTGATGCAAATAAAGTCAAGGTATTTAATGTAAGTAAACTAAACACAAATCTAGTCCAAAAGAGATAATACACAGAGAAGATGTACCAGACGTCAAATGCCGAAGTTTAATAAAAGACCGCAACGCTGCCAGCCTCTATACACAAAACTAGGTACTTTGATTTCTGCCTTTTAGAACACACACCCAAGTGTTGCCATATTAGTGTGAAGTTTAAGATTTTCGATGTCCTAATTGATAAGAATAGGTAAATTTCATATATGTATATAAACTTGTATCAAAGACTTGTAGTGGCTGGCTCACTCAGCATTTAACTTTTTTTTATAAATATCTTTTTTATAACATTTATTTATTATTATATTTAATTTGATCGGAACAGTGTAGAATATTGAGGATATTTTGTACGCTCAATTAAAAATAGATATATGACTGCAGAATAAACGAAATTTAACTACTTAATTTCTCAAATAGACCCGAAATGTGTTGAAAATGTATGGAAAATCAAATGTTATTTGAAGGTCATGGAATTTTTTTTATATACCTTCTGGTTTTGAACACTTCATTTAAATATGCAATCCTCAGCACATGCTTCCGTGGCAAGGTCGGTAGAACTCTATGTTTTGAACCATACCGACACGGGTTCGAATCTCAGCAAGAATAGTCTTTATAAAATAATTTTTTGAAAATTTTAATTTCGGATATTCTCTTCAAAAAGTTAATTTATAATATATATATTCAACATTTTATTTTACTCTTTTTTCCAAACCTGATTTAGTATTAGATAAATTTTAAATAATTCCCATTCTAACTTATTCTACCATACTTATATATTAGTTTAAGGAATTGGTTAAAATTTATCTAATAATAAATTAGATTTGGAAATAAAGAGTAAAATAAAATAAAATGCTGAATATGTATTATAAAAAATACCTTTTAAAGAGAATATCCTAAGTTAAAATTTGTAAAATAATAACTTTGTAGAGACTATGATTATCGAGGATCGAACCCATGTGCAATAGGGTACAAAACACGACTTTCTCACGACTAAGCCACGTATGCACGTGCCTTGTCTGGTATATTTAAATAATGTCTATAGTTTGCTCCAAATTTAAAAGCAATTAATTTAACCGACAGGAATTTACTAAAAAATTACTTTTTAAATAGAGTTAATAGATTTTAATAGAAGTGGATCTTTGATAACTGCAAAGAGTTGTTTTATATTAATTGATGATGATTAAAAGATTTTTACTGTATAGAGCTCATTAGGATTGGGTGACTGTATATTTAATTAAAAAGCAATCTGAGATGAAATTTCATTACTGAACGCTTCAGTAAATATATTGATTCCAACAAATTAAATGACATTCATAGGAAGTCCTAACCAGAAAATCAAAATCAAAAACGTCTCAAAATACTGAAGTTTCTTGCAACGTTTCATTAAATTCACTAACGAAATTTGAACTAATTAATAGAAATGTTAATTAAAAAATATAATTTGTAATTAAAATTAATTATTTAAATTATCATCTATATAATTAAGTATAATTATTAATCAAAACTATTGATTAAAATTAATATCAATATTATTAATTATATTATAAAAATTGTGTTGATATTAATTGTGATTAATAATTACATTAAAATAAAGTTCAATAATAAATATTATTACAGCAATTACGGGCAATAAATCCATTTACGTTTCGGACTCCTAACGGACCCGGATCTGCAGCCAGACTCGGATTCGTGGATCTGACTCCACGAAAGGAACGAATCTGAAACATTGCTAAACGAATTAACTTTTATTCTACCAGCCCGGACATACAAAACCAAGCTTTATATAAATATAGCTTTGCAAGAAGAAACAATACGACGTCATCTAATTAAAAAAATTATATGTAGAATAAGTTGGAATTAAAATAGTGGTGCAGCTCTCAAAGCTCTTCCATTTACATTTAATGTTTATTTTTATTTCCTATCTCTAGAAAATGAATGTAGGTGTGGATGATTCTAAAGAAATTTTGTTCAAATAATACTTACTGAATTCTTTCGTAAGCAAAATGTCAGTCTCAAACTGGCGTTAAGTAGAGAATTATTTTGCTCATTTCAATTAATGAGTGTTTCTGCTATTTAATTTCCTTTATTGCAAAACACCATTTTTTAGCATGGAGTTGACAGCTTTCGTAAGGAAACTTCTCGTATTTCACAAACATTATCATACTAACATAGTATATAAAATGGAGAGTTAGAAAAGCAGTTTCGTTGTAATTCAGTTAAAAGTGTTTAAATATTTATCTGAAATATTTAATCTGAAATGTTTCCATGTTATTCGAAATAAGGTGCACCATGCATAAACAAACATTCTGCATTTAGATCACTTCGAGTATTCTGGCGAATAGATATCAACAGTAAAGTGCTGCAAGAGGATTAAGTTTTCAGTTGAAAATCACTGACTCGTAAAAATATTTTCTCTCGATGTAAGTACAACTTGAAAGTGTCCATCTTTCTTCGCCATGATTTTTTAACCATATTATACGTGTTATAGTATGCGACAACGCTATATTTTGAAACAAAATATTGTACCTGCAAATGGTAATTTTAAAGAGTAGGAGGCGCTTTCAATCTCGCTGTGTATTTGGAGTTCTATGTATCTCTATCGGAAATTTGAGATTCAACAAACTTCATTTTGAAAATGTTTACCAAAGGTCAATAAAATATTTTACAAGGTTTTCATATAGTAGAAAAGAATTAAATAAAATTAGAAGTCAGAAAGCACGAATCTTTATTGTATAGCAAAGGATCCCGAAGGCCTCCGCGCTTTTGCGTGTGCGCTAGTGGAAATGATTTTCATCAAAATAGGGAAAAAGAGGAGTATGGACGGGGAGAAATTTACATTTTACTTAGCGTGATCTTACAGAACAAATTTTCTAATTCGTACGATTTTTTTCTACATAGATGGAGCTAGGTATACTAGCATCCAGAATTTTTTCTCCCTTTGTTCTCGTGTGTTTCTAGTTGGCGTTCAATTATTGCTTCTATCACGGCAGAGAGTAAATTATTTTACATTCTCTAGTATTGTATCTATTGTATTGGTTATAAATGACTTTCTTATGCTTTTTCTTTTTTCAATTGGATTATTTCTTGTATTTAAGTTAATGGACAAATTCAGGCCACAGGGAGTATAATTTTCACTTTGTAGTCTTATCCTCGACAGAAGATTTGTCCATATTAGAACTCCGTTGGCGGGTGGCTCTTTGAAAAAGTTCGCCATTCGAGTTCTTTCTGAATAAAAAAAATCGCCAATAAAAGAAAATTGATATTGCGAAGTTCGGGGAAAAAATGAATTTTTATATGTACAATAGAGGAAAAGCTGAAATGTTCAGTTTTTATGTGTTAATAAATCAAATTTAATAAATGTTAGTAATCGAATATGTTAGTAGTGTTAAGCACTAACTGTTGATTTTCTAATTTGTATTGAGTTGCAAGACGAGTAATACAGCTTAACAACATTTAATTAGCAATAAAGAAGGCGGCGGTTGGTTCACCTCGCTACAGTTTTATTTAACTTTTAAATGACAACTGACATGGGGAAAAAATATTCTAAAAAAGGTTTCACACGGCGAAAACGCCATCTATTGGTAAGAATGTCGTAACAGCATAATTAAAGCATTTTTTCACTTCTAATAACTTGAACTCCTTCACACTGATTTAATACTGAGTTAATACTCCCCTGTCACATAACAAATTGTATCCTTATGGGTGTTACATGGAATTAATAACATTTTAATGACAAAAACCACCAAATATTTATATAGTACTAGCTGTTATACCCGGAGCTGCTCCGGGTAAAGAAAGTTTTCTGCTCTTTAAATTGGTATATCAATCATTTTCGTTCAATATATATTTCAGAAGTTATTGGCGAAGAACTGAGAAAAAACGCCGAAGTTTGGCTTAATTTTTGTTTTTTAATTAAATATTTTAAGGAGTAATTATTTTTGGAAATTGCAGAATTCATGTAGAAATGGAGACCAAAATGGTAAGAGCAAATTTAATCTCTACGCTACTAATCGTTTAGGAAGACTTCTTGTGAGAGATAGACCGGTAAAACACTTTTTATTTCTTCCTAGTTCTTCTCCCTTCAATAGGAACTGGACTAAGTAACCTCGAAAGACTTAACACATTCATAAGGATCATTTAAAAACTTTTGAAAATAAAACAAAAAAAAACATAGAAAGAGTAATTAATCCAATTGCACCGTAAATGGATTGCTGAGCAACCATATTAAAAGAGGTATATGCTACGACATCATATAGGAAATGAAAATGTCTTCCTTGGAAAAATAAAAATATCCAAATAAAACAATATTTTTTATTAACTTAAAAAGTAGCAAATGCACGTGAATGTAGGATTTGATAAACAGTAAATTGGCTTGAATTTAATTTATAAGAATAGAAGGTATTGTTGAAAATTGCGTTAAAATTACATTTTGAAACGTAAATTAGAATTAGAGAAAACATTCTACAGTAATGTAATAACTATCATTAAATGTTAATTTTTTGCTCTTCAAGATGGTGTAAAAATAATTTTAATACGTTAAATGTTTCAGAAGTTATTATCGAAAAGCATTTATTAATTAGTCTTAAGAAGACAGCTTAATTTTCGTTATTTAATTATATATCTTAAAAACTAATTAATTCTGAGAGTTAAAAATGGCACAGTTCATCTCGCTACCGTTCACCGTTTAGGAGGAGTTCTGGTGACAGATACATGTAATTTTTCCTTTTAGTTCAAGAGAAACCGGCTCTCTGGAATCCAACTGATAAAAACTACATACATGAAATAATCTCTCCTACTTTTTTTATAAATTTAATGTCAAAGTTTTACAGTTTTTGTTTAAGATTTTTTTTCTTGATAAACGATAGCTGATATACCCTGCGTTGCTCGGGATAAAAATATTTTCAAGTCCAAGTACATATAACACTTTCAATTTAATAAAACCGCTTTTCACGGAAGCGTCTTTCGTTGTTTTTCGTTAATCAACTTACCCTTTGGACGAGCAGTGAAACATCCTTCGAAGAAGATCTTCCTTTTCTCTCCTTAGTTTGAACCACCTGGCAAGAATCTCGTAATTTCTCCCTCCCCATCATTACTACGACAACAGCAGAAACTCTTTCATGTCTAATATTTTTTTTCCATTATCCTCTTCTCTTTAGTATTTTTGTCACTGACCGGAAAAAACCGCATAGTTCTCTTTGTTTTTCTCCTTAGGCCCTCTGTCTCCAGTAGGAAAATGGCTCAACAATCTTTAAGGCTTTTATTTTATTTATTATACTGGAACGATGAGAAAAGTTTAAATATCTCCTACATAAATTTGCTGATAGTGTCGAGTTAAATATTCCTACTGTAGAATGTTCTCTTTTTGGACTGTTTTCCTTTTTCTCTGTGCCGCTTTTGGTTTATTAATGAGTTTATGTTATCTTCTTATGGGTGCTCCATTCTCGTGTATTTGATTTAGTTTACTGAACATAATATATTAACTGAAGTGTTCAGTGATGAAATTGCTTAATCCTGGCCAACTCCCTGCATTTAAAGATATCTTATTCATCATCAAGAAATTTTTAACAACTCTTTGCAGTTCTTGGAGATCTAGAATCAATAGTTTGAATGTTTAAATGTATTATTAATCCAATTTATAAAATTTAAGTTTTCGATGAAAACATGTTAAATCAATTTACCCATAAAATTCAATCAAAATGCGGATGTTATACAATATTTTTGATGTATTCAGGTAGTTTTCCATGCCAAAATGTTTTAATCAAATTTTCAGAATCTTCTAAAGTACTTACTGATCTTAATTTTTGAGAGAATTGACACAGCCTTAAATCACCTAATTCAATCCCACTGATTAAACGGTAAAATCTTGCATTTTCTCTTTCTTTAAATAAGGTCAAGATTCTTGTTTTGGAATCCGAATATTTAGTTTGCCTATCTCTGCTTATGATATTCCATACATTTTCAAAAAATTGGCATCTATTTGAGAAATTAAGTAACTAAATTTCGTTGATTCTGCAGTCATACCACTATTTGGAATTGAGCGTACAAAATATCATCAATCTTGTACAATGCTGCCGATAAAATTAAATATAATAATAAGTAAATGTTATAAAAAAGATATTTATAAAAGAATAGAAGTCTTTGATAAAAGTTTATATACATATATGAAATTTACCTATTCTTATCAATTAGGACATCGAAAATCTTAAACTTCACACTAATATGGCAATACTTAGGTGTCCATTCTAAAACTCAGAAATCAAAGTGCCTAGTTTTGTGTATAGAGGCTGGCAGCTTTGCGGTCTTTTATTAAACTTCGGAATTTGACCTCTGGTACTTCTTTGTGTATTATCTCTTTTGGACGAGATTTGTGTTAAATTTACTTACATTAAAAACCTTGACTTTATTTGCATTATTTTTTGTCTTCCGCTTCGAAGATTCCATAGATTTAGCATTACACCGGAAATAGGTATGTTAAGGTTTTTGATGTATATAAACAAAACAAAAAACTCGTCCATATGACACCAATTAAGTTGACATACAAAGGTTTCTCCAAATCTAACATCGTTTCCCCTGTTGTCCAATAATTGAGATGTATAATTCTGATAAATGTTTTTCTTCCTACCTATTTTCGAATAGATTAAATTCGTAAAGATAATAAATGGCGCTGAAACCTCAAAGTCAGGAGTAAATGGAACCACGTCGTTTTTTTCTTAGTTCCGTCAAAAGACAACGGGAAGAACGTGAAACAGTAAATACTTACTCTAGTACGATCCTGGATAAACAGTTTACGAAGCAAGAAATTACTTATGCTATTTCAACGATGAAAAAGAAGAAGCCGCCTGGGATTGATGGCATCTCTATAGAAATCATCAAGGAACTCCATGACATGAATCCAGACATACTGCATGACACATACAATAAATGTCTGGAATTGAGAATTTATCTAGAGACTTGGAAGAAGGGAAAACTTATAATTTTTAACGAACCTGGCAAAGATCATCTTTACCTAATGCGTATCGCCCAATTTGTTTATTATCGGTACTGGGAGAAATTTTAGACAAGCTTTTAGTCTTTAGGATAACCCACTTGCTCCATAAAAATAACAGATTACATAAACAACAGCACGGTTTTCGAAATGGCAGATCTTGCGAGACTGCAAACTTCCGCTTATGGCAGGCCATAAACATAGCATTACAAGAGCGTGTACCAGTTACACTTTTATCTTTAGACGTACAAGGTGCGTTTGGCACAGTCTGGCGCACAAGCATCTTATTTCAACTTACACAGGCAAATTGCCCTCAGAAAAATTTTAATTTGTTGAGAAACTATTTCACAAATAGATCAATACATTACTTTCGGGATGAGGAAGTACGGAATTTTGATAACCAGAGAGGGGTCCCGAAAGTTTCGTGTAGTGGGCCTCTTTTTTGGAACCTTGTTATGGACACTGCCCTTGATTTACGCCTACCACAGGGAAATCACATCCAAGCGTATGCCGAAGGCATAATTGTTGCAATCAGTGGTAAGGATAAAGAGGAAATCGAAGTAAAGGGGAATGTAATTCTCGAAAAATTACTTTCGTGGGGTGCAGAGCATAAGCTGTCCTTCAATATACAAAAAACATTTCAAATGCCTATTACTTTTGGATGAAGACTTAATCTCAGAAACCCTCCCATTATTTTAATTAATAATCATACAATACAAGTTGTAAATAACATAAAATACCTCGGTGTGACTTGGGACTGCTGTCTCACTTTCATCAAACATTTTAAAGCACTCAGAGACAAAAAGGATTCCTTAACCTACAAACTATCAACAGTAGCTAATGAATTCTATTCTAAGAGTTCGGGTCTTTTCAGAAAAATTTATTATGGAGCTATAGAGCCTTACCTTCTTTTTGGAGTAGGAGCATTGGGCAATAGATTAAAACTAAAAAAGATCAGGGATTCCCTAAATAGTCTACAGCGTAGACCACTTATAAAAATTACCAAAGCATACCATACAATTTCTACGGACGCTTTACAAGTTATCGCGGGAGTTGTACCGTTAGACATTAAGGCAAAGGGAGTTTTCGGCAAATTCCTATTCACGACAACAAATAACGACATAAAGTTTGGATCAAAAATTTTTAAATGGGAAGATTACGAAACCAGACTAGATCCACATAATATCCATCCAGCGGGTAATATTTCAATTACTTACGATAAACACAAACCTTCCGGGGAAGATATTGAGATCTATACAGACGGATCAAAGATTTACGATCAGGTTGGTGCAGCTATAGTTGTATTCTATTATAACGCAAAAATTTTCAATAGAACAATTAGGTTGTCAGATTTTGCCACAGTGTACCAGGCTGAGGTCACAGGAATACAAATGGCCCTAGAATTCATTTCCACCATTGGACCATGGAATAAAATCAACTTACGCACAGGTTCTCTTTCGGTTCTTGAAGCACTCAACACTTTTAAAACAAGTAAACAAGACATTCTCGCAATTAAAAACGACATCTTAGAAATGAGCAAAGAAAATTCCATCACACTCCACTGGTTTCCCGCCACACTGGAATTCAGGGGAATGAAACAGCTGATAGTTATGCTAAAAAAGCTATAACGAGACCTAACATTGAAAAAATTCCAAAGAAATCATTTAAACAATTAAAAAATGCAATTTCCAATGTGCAAATACAGATTTGGCAAGAGCGTTGGGCTTCGTCCACAACAGAAACGGCAGACATACGGAAATACTAATACCGGCGGTTTTATTTCATACAAAAAAATTTAGTCACTTTATTGCACAATTTTTGAGTGGACACGGTAGATTCCCATCATACATTGTACGACTTGGGAGCTGCTTGAACATCAAATGCCCTTGTGGCGCCGTGGGAGATACTTTACACCACAGAGAAGAAGAATCAGAGGTCTCACTCCCATAGACCGTAATGGCAACTTTTTTAACATTGCGTTTCACATAGACAGTACGCCACCTGTAGCGGGCAGAGAGAACTAACCTGAATACGTCATTGTGACGCGAAGGAAACGAAGCCGTTTCATATCGTCATGACAACGATGTAAACAATAATTTGTTGTGTATATTTTCAATTCGTTTTTCGACGATTATTAAATATATGAATAGCTAATTTTTTTATATATATTGTTAATTTAAAAACGTTATTGCTTTAATAGTAATGCCATTTATTATTGTTTATGTAATTATTTTAGATCTCGCTAAATTGATTTTTCTTTAATACAGAAATTTTAAGTAAATTTGGAATATCATTCAAAACATTAAAAAATTGATTTGCCTGTTTCCTAGGGTACCAAAAATTTTTAACCTGTTTGATTTATAATTTAAGAAAATTCAAGTTTTTTTCATATGAATAATTTCATTTATCCTTTTTTGAAGAAAAGTTCTTTCAGATCCTAAATTTTTTAAACCAATAGGAAATTAATTTTTATTGAATTAGATAATATTCCTCTTTCAGAACATGTTAAAACTTCAACGATAAAGTTAATTTTTTCATAAATTCACATTATTATTTAAGATACTAAAATTGATAGAATATAGGTAATTTATTCACTTGTAATTTTCTTAAACTCAGCAAATTATATTTGTTGCTTTAGTTACTATTATACTATCTCCTTCAGAATATTTTAAAACTTCAACAGTTTTTAATAAATACACATTCATTCTTCTGCAAGATAAAAAAAAATATTGGTAGAATGTAATTTCCACAGAGGAAATTCATTTATATAGTTAATTTTTCAGAATTTTTACAACCCCCTCTCACAAAAAATTAAATACCTGTATATATAGTTATGAAACAAGATGCTACAATAAATACAAAATATTTAAAACAATGTTAATTTTATTGAACAAGCATAATAAGTTACAAAACATAACATTTCTAAGAAATACTGCCTAGAAACCAGAGTTAATTGTTATATACAGTATAAAAATATTCGATATAAGAAAGTGTTATATAAAAAAACCCAATAGAGGGACATTAATTGAATGAACTTAGCTCCTAGGGTGGCCCTATCAGGAGTTAAAACTTCCAATGCACCTCATAATTCTACCTAGCATTGGTAAGTGTTGTATTATGAAATAATGATTTTTGAAATTATGATTTTGAAACAACAAACACATTTTTTTCAAAAACATTTATAATCTGAAATATAATAAAATCATCAAAAAATAAAATTGGGAAACATATTTTAACTTATTTTTAGAACTTGTGTTGGATTTGAAATCATGGTTCATAATTCGAACTAAAGAGGAAATAAAAAAAATCATTGTGCTTCTTTGTGTTCCAGATGATCATTAAAAAACCTCTATATTTGACAATGTTGAATTTTTTGCTGATACTATTTCTTTGCGAACATAAATTAAATTAGACAAAAAACATTCATGCTAATTGATAAAATATTGAAACAAATTATTTGTTGGCTAATTTAAGCCAGTTTACTGATATCATATTCTTTAAAACACAAAACAGACTGTATGATTTTCTAAAATTTTCTCATCTACCATTAACTTTTAACATTCAATACATTCATAAAGCGACAAATATTTTTTAGAAAAATATCCTGAAATATAAGATAACACATTTTCTCCAACACTATCTAAGATATTTAAATATAAGCTGTCTACATCATGTAGGTGATTATTGAAAAATATTTAACATTTAAATTACTATTATAACTATATTAAAATACTAACTATACAAATATACTTTAATATATTCAGATTTACTAACACCATAATCATTAATAAAACTGTATGATTATCTGAAGTTTTAGAATCATTCATGATTAATGTTTTACATTCTACACATTCACGAGAACACATTTTTAAAGCAAAATAACTTGAAATTATAAGATAAAACATTTTCTTCACTGTCTCCAGAGCTTATATGACATAAAATGAGTCTTTTTTGTTTAAAGGAAGTGAACTTAGTTGGTGCATTTTTTAAAGATAAAGGATTTTTGTAAAAAAAAAAAAAAAAGGAATTTGTCAAAATATAATGGACATTATAAAGGGTGTGATGATAACTAAACAGACTTGTTGTAATATTACATAAAGAGGTGGCATTTTTAAGTATCTCAGGCCTCTAAGTTTCATTATTTATAATTAATGCAATCAATAAAACACATAATTTACACACTTGAAATAAAAAAAATGGGTTAAATTGATTTAAATTTATATGTCTACAAGACTTGGACCACCTTTATACGAATGAATGAAACAATTGACAGGCAATTTGGTATGAAAATTTAAAGCAGCATTAATCTTATATCTGCACGACTTTTAATATACACAATGCTAATTTAAATACTTTATTCTACAAAAACAATTTTCAAGATATTTAATAATAAGATATATCAACAATCATTTTTTTAATTATCAGAGACCACAGAGCTTATAACACAAAATAATTATTTTTTTCCTCAAAGAACTGAAGTTTGATAATGCATATGCATCATGAATTTGGCATTTAAAAAAATTGCAGCCATTTAAAGAAAAATAAAAGAATAATTTTTTAAAATAAAATATTGTTAGCATAAAGAGTGTAATGATAACTTTGAAAATAACTTAGAAACCGACTCATTGTAAGATACACAGAAAAGTTCCACAATTTATTTCCTCAAATTAAATAGAAACCTACTGCAGTATCAATCATAATATGTAGTTCATCTATAATATGAGAGTTCCTTTGAACATAAATTATTTAACACATCTTTAGGCAAATATCTACAAAATCTTGGTGCATTTCATATGACCAGCCATCCAGAAGACAAAACAGCTCCAACACTGACAGACTGCCTGAAAAAGAAACAAATTTCTAGTAGATTCCATTTGTATAACACAAACCAATTTATTTTTATTAAAGACTCCACTTCATTGTAAACATTGAATATTATGAATAAAATATTCACCTTCAGCCAATAACAATTAATTTTCTTATATGAAGCTGTGTTAAATTTCAACAGATCAAAATATTTTGAGAACTTTACTAAACTAGTATTAGCCAATATGCTTATTAAACAAATTTCCTACATTTTATTTACACAAATAAGAATGAATATTTTAATTTGCCTCTGGAAAACGATGTTAAAAATAAATACTAATAAAAATAAGAATCTTCTTAAAAGGGTATTGAAATTTGCATAAGGATGCTATACTAAGGTACTGAATTATTTCTAAAATACTAATAACCAGTATGTAATAATAATAAATAAGTGTAAACATTAAACAGACTAGAGATATTAAATCCGTTCATTTCATTCTATTTCACAGTAGGCATTTGTAAAAAAGCTTGCTTCGGATATAACTACACATACTAAATATAGAACATCTCAATATTACTTCAACTTAGAGCACAAATAACAGCAACAATTTTCATACTATAAAAACTCAACTAAAACTTACCATTCAAAATCAATATAATTATAAAAGCAATATTTATGATTTTCAGCTGTATTTCAATATTAAATTACTGATAAAAGAATTTTAACTTCTTATATTTCTTTGACAGTTCACAATACATCATAGTAATAATTATAAGTTTTTCTGAGAGTAATAAGCAAGGGTTCCATTAATATCTTTTAAAATTATTTTAATTACCAAGTCATACTATGTAGAAATAAATCTGTCAAAAAACAGGACTAAAAAGAATTTAAAGAATTCATGCACATTTTTGTCAGATTATTCCATATGGTAGGCATTTTAATTATGCTTCAGCAACTGCACAAAAATAAAACAAAATTTTATTATTTTATATACAAAAAGTGAAAATAAGTATTTTAAATATTAGAAGTTTTTCAGTTATTTAAATAACATCTTGAGATGCATAAAAAATTTTGTAGCGCATTTTAAACTTACCGTTCTCATCTCCAGGAATCTTGAATGGGGAAGCAGTCGAACACTTTCACTATACTGGAATAGCCACAAGTCTTGATTCTACATAAAGTATCTAATTCTAAAAAAAAAAAACTCCTGATTATAATAAATAGTATGTCAAACTGACCAGCTGCAGCAAGAACTAAACCAGTAACACAACATGGCAGCGTTTTGGTTGCTTTTCGTTCGATACAATAATGGCGTCGTGTTATGGTTTGTAGCAAGAAAGATTCTACACAGCTCTGTGATGAAAACCAATATGGCGTCATGTTATGGTTTCTCTGTGGTTTGTAGTTAGAGTGCCCTCGGTAGGCGGCGCTGCGATAGTTAATCAAACTCCGGAGTGAGACCTCTGATTCTTCTTCTCTGTGCTTTACACAACGTAGTGAATTGCCCATTCACGAAAAAGTATGCAAAAAAAAACTAATTTATGGTAAGGACAATTTGTCCACAATTTTAAACAGAGAGGAAAATGTAGGTGTCCTTCCTTCTATTTATCAGGAGATTAATAACCTCGTTCCACAGGTTTAGTCCTGGTTTTTTTTTCTTGTCAATTTCTGTTAGAATTTAGAGCCGACCAAGTCTGCGACAGCATGAAACCACGTCATCTAAAATGTCTGACACATTTTGGTGACCCTTCGGATGGAAGCATCGATGTATGAGAACCCCTCACGGGTCCTCAGCACTATCCTGATAACGGGCTCATCTCCCGGACCACGGGCGAGGTATCTCCTTAATCAAGAAGAAGTCCCGTCAAAAGACAACGATTTTAACGCTTATTTGACAGCCCGGTCATAAAACAGCAAGCTTTATATTAAAATACCTAAAGGAGTTACACACGAGCCTAATTACAGTTTACTGGAAAAATTATATATAGCTTTAAATGGAATTAAAATAGTGGTAGAGCGCTCAAAGTTCTTTCATTCACATCTAATGTTTATTTCTCTTTCTTATCTCTGTAACATAAATGTAAGTATGGATGATTCTAAAGAAATTTTGTTCTAGTAATACGTACTGAATTCTTTCGGAAACAAAATGTCAGTTTCAAACTGGCGTTAAGTAGAGAATAATTGAGCTATTTTCAATTAATGAGTGTTCTTGCTATTTAATTTCCTTTATTGGAAAACACCATTTTTTAGCATGGCAGTTGACATTTTACGGAAAGAAACTTCTCGGATTTCACAAAAATTATCACCCTAATATAGTATATAAAATAGAGAGTTCGAAGAGCAGTTTCGTTTTAATTTATTTAAAAATATTTAAATACTCTTCTGAAATATTTGAATCTGAAATATCTCCATATTATTCGAAATCAGGGGTACCATGTATAAACAAAAATTCTGCATTTAGATCACTGCGATTATTCTGGCGAACAGATATCAACAGTAAAGGGCTACAAGAGGTTTAAGTGTTCAGTTGAAAATCACTGACTCTTAAAGATATTTTCTCGCGATGTAAGTACCAATTGAACGTTTCCATCTTTCTTCGTCATGTTTTTTTAACCATATTATAGATGTAATAGTATGCAACAACGCTATATTTTTTTAAAAATATATTGCACCTGTCAATGGTAATTTTTAAGAATAAGAGGCGATTTCAATCTCGATGTGTATTTGGAGCACTATGCGTCTCTATTCGAAAATAGAGATTCAACAAACTTCATTGTAAAATGTTTACAAAAGAACAATAAAATATTTTACAAGGCTTTTAAATAGTAGAAAAGAATTAAATGCAAACAATAAGCCAAAAATGAGGAATGTTTACAATCATTATCTATATACATAACTAGCAGTAAGCGCACGGCGTTGCCCGTGGCATCAGGACTTCAACAAAATGAAAAAAAAAAAAAAAAAACCGCCCACACTGACATGAAAAGTTTTAATTTGCGCTAATTTTATTTTGCGATTATGACAGTTTAAATGTAGAAAAACAGTACAAAGTACATTAAGCCAAAACAATATTAAAAAATTGGAACTTGAAAATCATTATTATACAGCAACCAAAATATGTGAGACAAATTAACACGTTAAGATACTACCGAAAATAATAATCGAAGTCATTCAATTGAAGGTTATGACGTCACCTGACTGGCTAACGGTGCAGAGCGCTGCACCGTCAGCCAGTGAAATAGCCAGCAACGTTCCGGAAAAGTGTCGCGGAAGGAATCTCGCTGGAAAGAAAAATTAATTAAGAAAAAACTGGAAAAAAGATTTTAACCGTTCTTTTTTTAAATCGGACTGAACCGTTCCAGTTATGAGCTGAAAAAAATTGAAAATAATAGTGATATTAGAATGTCTGATGTTGCAAATTTAAAAACAAAAATAAAATTTCGATTGTAAATCTGACTGTTTTTTAAAAATTTCTCAAAATTCAATAAATTATGTTCGAATCTCAAAACAAACTTCATTAGAAAAAAAATTGTTTGTTCTATCCGATGGTACATTGATTGTTTTTCAACGATCGTTAGAAAAGATACTACAGCCATAAACGTGCCAAAAATTACTCAAAACCACACAAAACATTAAATAAAAATTGTTCTTGGTTAAATTTTAAAATTCCGGCTTCGAGGTGCATTGAGTCACCATTAAGACTACCTGTGGGCCAAATTTCAAGGTTGTAAGTGCGATAGATTCGTCTGGACATCGCACGCAGGCAGACACAAACATTGTCCTTTATAAGTATAGATATAATGTTTTGGAAAAACAAATTTAATGACACCGAAATGAGAGACATTAGCGGGTTATAAAGTAGGTGCTGTAGCTTTGAGGAACTTCTTTTGCAGTTCTGTTTTTTCTGAGTTGGAGAGCAATCACTGATATACTTTGAATGTAATTCTGTTACAAAAGTTAGAAGGATTATTTTGTGTTTATGAAGTAAAATCTCGCTTTAAAAATTATCGCAACTAGAGGTTTATTCAGCTACCCGTTAAATTTAAATAGACAGCATTGAATATTCAAAACGCTGGGTGAAAATTTAAGAGAAAAGTGATTTTTAAAAATTCAAATATAAAAAATATTGCTTACAATGCAAAAGTATACGAATAAAAATTTCGCCCGGGACCAGCGATAGTCATTAAAACTCCGGCCTCAGCGCTCTAGGTATTGTAACGACAGTCACTCAGATACATCGAAAGCTTTTTCGATTGGTGTGATTTCGATATGAATTAGAGAAATGTATAAAATCTAAAACTTTGGTAATTCTCAGTTTTTGCTTTAATAAAATATTGCTTTATTTTTATTCTGCACTCCCTTATTTGTTTATAATAAAGGAAACAAAAAATGTCATCTTCCAGCTACGAACTATCTTCCATCTGAAGTTGAACAACTCTGTTTATGAACTACTCCCTATTCCGCTTTTCGTTAAAATATAGATAACTTCCGGTCTTTTCTACATATCTGAACTTCCATACAATCATAAAACAAAAGAAAATTTTTCGAAAGCCCCAAGAAAATGCAAAGCTTTCTGCCCATCTATTTTAGTTTTGAAAATCCTACAGTGTACCTGATACGTTTGGTTTCATAACAATCAAGTCTACTTTTGGACCAATTATCCCTTATTTCTAGATTTAAAAATATGCAAATAAATTACATCGTCCCAATTTTTTCGATGAATATCATGCCTCCTCCTTTTTCTCCCAGGGGATTCACTCTAGTGGCTTCATTTCCCCAAAACACGGACTTTGTTCAGTGAAGACCCAAAAGTCTGATACGGGGAATTCGATCTTTTGAGTTCCTAAGAGATTTTCAAGATTTGATTTTCGAAAGTGGGTATTGAGCTTATTTGCATAGGAACGGATTTCTTCTAGCAGGATGTCTGGATCACTGTGTTCACCTTTACTTTAAGATCTCTGATGAAATTTCGTGCTAAAGTGTTTTTTACCCACTGTTGTTCCACTGTAGAAAAATCAATTTATTACTGGCTCTTTTTCTAAGCTAGGTATGTAAATCTCCATAGAACGTTAAAAGCATGTATTTTATGGAATTTAATTTAGAATAGTGTTTCACGAAGTAATCTAACGTGTATTTAGTTTAAAATATGTGCCAAGGGTTCTGTAATAAGTAATCAGTAATTCCTCACGAAAACGTTTAAGTCAACTGTGTTAAAAGTAAGTGAAAATTTGTTTAATTCCAGTTGTATGGTCATAAGAAAATTAATAAAATTCTTTGTACTGAAACTCGATTAAATAGTTTATTGTAATTTTTAGTGTTCAAATATTTTCCAAAAACTAGTATTTTCAGATAAAACAGGAAAGAATTTTGAGTTCCTTTTCAGGAAATTCTAATATGATATATCTCTTCATTTTTGACATTCTTTGGGATAATCTATTCTTGATTTACTTCTTTAGCAATAAATATAATCTTAAATTTACAGGAAAACTATGCAGATATATATGTAATTTAATGTAATAATTTTTTAAAACTTAATTATTTATAAATTCCAAATTAATTATTTATTTATTATTATAATTAATTAATCATTATTTATTATTATAATGAATTAATGGTTATTTATTATGATAATTAATTAATTATTATTTAATATCATAATTAATTAATTATTATTTATCGTCATAATTATTTATTTATGAATTTCTATTAAATTATCAATTATTAATTATTTATTATTATAAATTAATTATTTATTATTTTTAAAAAACAATTCTTGACATTCTTTAGTCTAATTGCAATGGAATATAAAGAAGAAAGGTATAGCATCTGTTTAAGAGTCAAAAGTAGCTTAGAGAACTGCACCGGCATCTTTGATATCAACAAATAATAAATTCTTTTTATTTTAAATAATACAATCCTTTTTCATAAAGTACATTTAACAGTTAAAATTTTTTTAAAGTGTAAAAGGTAAATATTTGTATTAACTTTTGACAACTTTTCTGAAAGATGGAAAAACTGAATATACATTTTATTTTGAATTATTTACTCCTCGAGGACAAAATTTAACTGCAAAAATGTTTAGGATGATTTCTTTGAGTACATCCAAACTGGAATCTACTTATTTTTTATTTTATATATTTTGGTTATAAACGATTAAAAAAATTGCATTCGTATACTTTGTAAACAATATTTTTTATATTTGAATTTTTAAAAATACCTTTTCTCTGAAATTATCATCCAGCTTTCCTTATATTCAATGCTATCTATTTAAATTTTAAGGATAACTAAAGAAACCTCTAGTTCAGATAACTTTTAAAGCGAGATTTTAGTTCATAAACACAAAATAATCTTTCTAACTTTTGTAACAGGCTTACATTCAAATACGTTTAATGCACTTGTCAGTATTTGCTCTTGAACTCAGAAAAAAACAGAACTGCAAAAGACGTTCGTCAAAGCTACAGCCGCTACTCTAGAACCCGCTAATGTCTCTCATTTCGGTTTCATTAAATTTGTTTTTCCAAAATATGATATTCTTTATAAAGATAGGGATTGTACTGTCAAACCATATATCCCGAGACTGGCACTTTTGGACGATTTTACACCGGAAAGGGGTGTCACGCAATAAGTCAGATGAGCTCATTTCCGGAATTCGTTGCTAGGTCACTTTAAGTAAAATGTAAACATCTAACCATCCATTCTTCAATTTTCCCTTATTGTGATGAAAATCATTCCGACTGGCGTAGGGTTTCGGAATCTATTGCTATACAATAAAGAATCCTGCTTTTTGACTTATTATTTTTATTTAATTCTTTTCTACTATTTAAACGGCTTGTTCAATGTTTTACTGTCCTTTGGTAGAAATTTTACAATAAAGTTTGATGAATCTCAATTTTCCAATAGAGATACATAGTGCTCCAAATACACACCGGGAATGAAAGCGCCTCCTATTCATTAAAATTACCATTTACAGGTACAATAATTTGTTTCAAAATATAGCGTTGTTGCATACTATTACATGTATACCATGGTTAAAAAATCATGGCGTAGCAAGATGAAAACGATCAAGTGGTACTTAAATCGCGAGAAAATATCTTTACGAGTTAGATTATTTTCAACTGAACACTTAAACGTCTTGTAGCACTTACTTTACTCTTGATATTTGTTAGCCAGAATTAAAGCAGTGATCTGAATGCAGAATTTTTGTTTATGCATGGTGCACTTGGTTTCGAATAATATTGAGACTTTTCAGATTCAAATAATTCAGATGAATATTTAAATATTTTGAAATAAATTAAAACGAAACTGCATTTCCAACTCTCCATTTTATATACTATATTAGTATTATAATTTTTGCGAAATCCGAGAAGTTTCTTTACGTAAACTGTCAACTGCCATGCTAAAAAATGGTGTTTAGTTATAAAGGAATGAAACTTGCATTCTTATACTTTTGCCTTGTAAACATTATGTTTTATGTTTGAATTTTTTAAAATCACTTTTCCCTGAAATTATCACCCATCGTTCTGAATATTCAATGCTGTCTATTTAAATATTAAGGGTAGCTGAAGAAACCTCATTTGCGATAATTTTTAAAGCGAGATTTTAGTTCATAAACGCAAAATAATCATATAAATTTTTGTGACAGGATTACATTCAATTAAGTTTAAGGGATTTATCAGTGATTGCTCTTCAACTCAGAAAAAAACAAAACTGCAAAAAAAGTTCCTCAAAACTGCAGCCGCTACTCTAAAACCACCTAATGTCTCTCATTTCGGGTTCATTAAAATAGTTTTCAAAAACATGATATCTATAGTTATAAAATGCAATGTTTGTGAGTATGCGTGCGTGTTTGCCTGCGTGCGCTGTCCAGACGAATCTATCGCACTTACAACCTTAAAATTTGGCGCACAGGTAGTCTTAGTTGTGACTCAATGCACCTCGAAGCCGGAATTTTAAAATTCAATCTAGAAAATTTTTCATTTAATGTTTTGTGTGGTTTTGGGTCATTTTCGGCACGTTTACGGCTGTTGTATCTTTTCTAATGATCGTTGAAAAGCAATCAATACAGCATCGAATAGAACAAACAATTTCCTTTCAGATGACACTTATTTTGAGATTTAAACGTAATTTACTTAATTTTTAAGAAGTAGTCAGTTTTGCCATCCAAACTTTATTTCTTTACTTCAGACATTCTAATAACACTATTATTTTCAATTTTCTTCAGCTTATAACTGGAACTGTGCTGTCCGATTTAAAACAAGAACGGTTAAAATGACTTTTACCGTTCTTGCTTAATTAATTTTTTCCGGGTCTGTTGAAAGATATTTTTCTCTTGCGAGATTCCTCCCGCGACACTTTTCTGGAACGTTGCTGGCATTTTCATTATCTGATGGTGCATAGCGCAGGTGACGTCATAACCTTCAATTGAATGACTTCGATTATTATTTTCGGCAGTATCTTAACATGTTGATTTGCCTCGCATATTTTCGTTGCTGTATAATAATGATTTTCACGTTGCAATTTTTTAATATTGCTTTGATTAATGTACTCTGTACTGTTTTTCTACATTTATAGTGTCATTATCACGAAAAAAAATTGGCGAAATCAATAATGCGTATCTCTTCTTTAGATTTTGTTTTCAAAACTTTTTCATGTCATTGTGGGCGGTTTCTTTTTCATTTTGTTGAAGTCCTGATTCCACGGGAAACGCCGTGCGCGCACTGCTAGTTCTTTATAAAGATAGGAATTGTAAATATTCCTCATTTTTGACTTATTATTTGTATTTAATTCCTTTCTACTATTTAAAAGCCTTGTAAAATATTTTATTGTCCTTTCGTAAACATATTACAATGAAGTTTGTTGAATCTCTATTTTCGAATAGAGATACATAGTGCTCCAAATACACTCCAAGATTGAAAGCGCCTCCTATTCTTTAAAATAACCATTTACAGGTACAATATTTTGTTTCAAAATATAGCTTTGTTGCATACTATTACATGTATAATATGGTTAAAAAATCATGACCAAGCAAGATGGAAACGTTCACGTGGTACTGACATAGCGAGAAAATATCTTTACGAGTCACTGTTTTTCAACTGAATACTTAAACCTCTTGCAGCACTTTACTGTTGATATTTGTTCGCCTGAATAATCGCAGTGATCTCAATGCAGAATTTTTGATTAACTTGGTGTGCTTGATTTCCATTAATATGGAGAAATTTCGGATTGAAAAATTTCAGATGAAAATTTAAATATTTTTAAACAAATTAAAACGAAACTGCTCTTTGAACTCTCCATTTCATATACTATATTAGTGTGATAATTTTTGTGAAATCCAAGAAGTTTCTTTACGTAAACTGTCACCTGGCATGTTAAAAAATGGTGTTTTGCAATAAAGGGAATTAAATAGCAAGAACACTCATTAATTGAAAAGAGCGCAATAACTCTCAACTTAACTCCAGTTTCAGATTGACATTATGCTTACAAAAGAATTCAGTAAGTATTACTCCAACAAAATTTCTTTAGAATCATCCACACTTACATACATTTTACAGAAATATGATATAGAAATAAACATTAGATAGGAATGAATTAGCTTTGAGAGGTCTACCACTATTTTAATTCTATCTTATTCTCTATATATTTTTTTCAATATTTGGAAACCGATATTTTCTTCTTCTGAAGCACTTTTTATATAAAGCTTGGTCTTGTATGTTCGGGCGGATAAAATAAAAGTTAAAGTCGTTTAGCGATGTGTCAGATTCGTTCCTTTCGTGGAGTCGGATCCACGAATCCCTGTCCGGCTGCAGAACCGGATCTGCGAATTCGTTCGGAGTTCGAAACTTAAATGGATTTATTGTCCATAATTACTGTAATAATATTTATTATTGAACTTGTATTTCAATATAATTATGAATCATAATTAATAACATTATAATTTTTATTACATAATTAATAATATGGATATTAATTTTAATGAATAATTATAATTAATGATATTAATATTAATGAATGATTTTGATTAATAATTATAATTAATTATATTGATGATAATTTTAATAATTAATCTTAATTACAGATAATATTCTTAATTAAAATTTATGTTAATTATTTAAAATTTCGTTAGTGAATTTAATGAAACTTTGCAAGAATCTTCAGTATTTTGAGACACTTTTGATTTCTGTTTTCTGGTTAGGATTTCCTATGAATGTCATTTAATTTGTTGGAAACAATATATTTACTGAAGCGTTCAGTAATGAAATTTCATCTCAGATTTCTTTTTAATTAAATATACAGTCACCCAATCCTAATGAGCTCTATACAGTAAAAATTTTTAATCATCATCAATTAAGATAAAACAACTCTTTGCGGTTATCAAAGATCCACTGCTGTTAAAATCTATTACCTATATTAACAAAATGTAATTTATTAGTAAATTCTTGTCGGTTAAATTAATTGCTTTTAAATTTGGAGCAAATTATAGATGTCATTTAAATATACCAGACAAGTTACGTGCATACGTGGCTTGGTCGGGAGAACGTTGTGTTACGAACCCTATTGGACGTGGGTTCGATCCTCGGTAAGCATAGTCTCTACAAGGTTAATGTTTTATAAATTTTAATTTCGGATATTCTCTTTAAAAGGTATTTTTTATAATATATATTCAGCATTTTATTTTATTTTACTCTTTATTTTCAAACTTAATTTATTATTAGATAAATTTTAAACAATTCCTTAAACTTATAAATAAGAATGGGGGAATAAGTTAGAATAGGAATTATTTAAAATTTATCTAATACTAAATCAGGTTTGAAAATAAAGATAAAATAAAATAAAATGCTGAATATATATTATAAAATAACTTTTAAAGATAATATCCAAAATTAAAATTCTCAAAACATTGTCTCGCAACGACTATTCTAGCTGATATTCAAACCCGTGTCAGTATGGTTCGAAACATGGCGTTCTACCGACCTTGCCACGAAAGGATGTACTGAGGATGGCATATTTAAATGAAGTGTTCAAAACCAATTGTATATAATAAAAATTCGATGACCTTTAAATAACTCACATGAAAAAATATTATTTCTTAATAATTTCTAAAATGCGTACCTGTTTGTTGAGTTATCTTAAACTTTTATACCAAAAATTCTTGATTATTTGAAAAAAGTATAGACTGAAATTTCTCTCTTAAATAGTTTTTATCAAACCTATTAATTTCAATGTACCAAGATTCAACTAATGAAATTTTTTTTGAAATTGAAATTTTGAGTTAAGAACAAAACATTATATTCATTTTTAATTATAATTATTATCACTTCTTTTTACTAGCAACTCTTTTACTTCTTAAGCAATATCAAAAGAATCATTGATCAAACCAACTATTCGACTGGTTCCTTTGTAAACAACCTCAGAAATCGATCTGTATGCACAGCGTAACGGATTGTATTCATTGAAATCAACCGAATCTTAGCATCTCCTGCTCCACGCGAAGAAAGTTATCTGCATCCATGACCCCAAATGGTGTATCGTTCATTCCATAACGAAACAAATCCTCTTCTAAGATTATGGATCCGAATCATTGATTCTGAATCTGAATCATAATGCCTCGGTTTCAGTAAATCCGATTCCGATTCATGAAAACGATTCTGCGGATTCATAAATACGAATCCTCTGATTCATGAATCCGATTCCGCGGATTCGTTCTTTTTGGTCGGAATAGGATCCTTTCGTTCCCTTTGAGTAGCAGGATTAGTTTCGGAGTGAACGACACATCACTAAAGTCGTTATCTTTTGAAGGGACCGTGAAATAAACGAAACGGTTCCAATTAATTCTGATTTTGAGGTTTGAGCGCCGTTTGTTAGCTTTATGAATGTATTCTATTTGGAAATAGGTAGTAGGAAATACATTTATCAGAATTATACATCTTAATTATTGGACAACAGGGGATACGAAGATAAAATTGGAGAAAAATTTGTATCCTAACTTAATTGGTATCATATGGACGAAAGTTCTGTTTCGTTTATATACATCAAAACCTTAAAATACCTATTTCCGCCGTAATGCTAAGTCTATGGAATCTTCGAAGCGGAAGTCAAAAAGTGATGCAAATAAAGTCATTGTTTTTAATGTAAGTATACTCCCAGATAGCACGTAAGTTCGCAGAAAGTTTGATTTTGACTAGATGTTACATTGTCATGGCAAATTTGACGCGTCAAACTTGAAGCGAACTTGTGGCAAGTTCGCCGTGACAATTAGCACCACCCTCGCTTGCAAAACGCGTTTGCCACAAGTTCGCCGTGACAAATAGCGACACCTCCTTGCAATGCAAGCTTGCTGTAAGTTTGCAAAACAAGCTTGATCCAAAGATAGCAGAAAGAGATAATTATCTTTGTCTCTGTTTTCAAAAAAATATCCGATTTTTAATAGCATCTCCTAGACCGTCCTTCTTTTTATTAATTCAATAAATCAATGATAATTGTAAAAAAACTAACTTTTTAATAAAAAAAATTTAAAACATTTTCCATCTTTTCACTAAATATAGCACTCGCACTTTAAAGAAAACTATATCGCCTTTTCCTGAATGTTGAAATTTTATCGTTTATAAACAAAAATATACCGAAAAAACAGTCAATTTTTTTGAAAACTAAACTTATAGATTTTGACCCATTTTAAAGTAATTAATTTTGAACTCTAATTTCATAATTTATTCTAATAGCAAAACGTTGTTATTAGCGAAAATCGCTCTCTCTTTGACTTCAAATCATATTCTCAAATCAAAAAATTAATGAAATCAAGAAAACAGTTTAAAATAAATTGTATACGAATCGAATCGAACGATGTATTAGCGAAATCTATCTCCTCCTCTCAGAGTTTAACTGGCCGAGTGGTTAGCGCGTCAGCTTCGGAACCGGTAGGCCGTGAGTTCTAATCCGTGTTGTGTTCGTACTCTGTTTTTTACTATAATTTACAATGAATTTGACGCGGCAAGCTTGCTGCAAGTTCGTCCCATGGTGACTTCGAAGCTTGCGTTAACTTGTTTCAAACTTGTTGCAAGCTTGCACTAATGTCATGTCAAATTTCTTGCAAGCTTTCTGCAAACTAAAATTGCTATCTGGGCTAAACACAAAACTCGTCCAAAAGAGATAATACACAGAGAAGAAGTGCCAGAGGTCAAATTCCGAAGTTTAATAAAAGACCGCAACGCGCTGCCAGCCTCTATACACAAAACCAGGCACTATGATTTCTGCCTTTTAGAATGCACACCCAAGTATTGCCATATTAGTGTGAAGTTTAAGAATTTCGATGTCGTAATTGATGAGAATAGGTAAATTTCATACATGTATATAAATATGTATCACAGACTTGTAGTGGATGGCTCACTCAGCATTTAACTTTTTATAAACATCTTTTTTATAACATTTATTTATTATTATATTTAATTTTAACGGAAACAGTGTAAAAGATTGATGATATTTTGTATTCTCAATTCAAAATAGCGATATGACTGCAGAATAAACAAAATTTAACTAAATAAATTGTCAAATAGATCCGAGATTTCTTGAAAATGTATGGAATATCATAAGCAGTTTTAGACAGACAAAATATTTGGATTCCAAAACTAGAATCTTGAATTTATTTAAAGAAAGTGAAAAGGAAAGAACACTGGATCACTGGAATTTAATTAGGTGATTTAAAGCCCAGTCAATTGTTACAAAAATTAAGAGCAGTAAGTACTTTAGAAGTTTCTGAAAATTTGATTAAAACTTTATGGCATGGAAAATTACCTGAATCTGTCAAAAAATATTGTATAACATCTTCATTTTGATTGAATTTTATGGGTAAATTGATTCATCATGATTTCAATGAAAACTTAAATTTCATTAAAGGGATTAATAATATATCTAAACATTCAAACTATTGACTCTAGATCTCCCATAACTGCAAAGAGTTGCTAAAACTTGCTTGATGATGAATAAAATATCTTTTAAGGCATGAATTTAGTCAGGTTTAGTGTTTAATGAATTATTTCATCACAGAAAACTTCAGTTAATGTATTGTGTTCAGTTAATTAAATTAAATACGCGAGAAACGAGCACCCAAAACCAGATAACATATGCTCATAAATAAATAAAAAGCGGAACAAAGAAAAAGGAGAACTGTCCATAAAGAAAAAATTCTACAGTAGGAATATTTAACTCGACACTATCAGGAAATAATGTTTAATTCATAGGTACAGTACTTGCTAATAATCTCTCCCATTATTTATATTAAAAACTGATATGAAATATTAATTCTAACTATGAATTATTGCTAATAATTAAATGTTATAAGAAAACTATATGTTAAAATAATTTGGCAAAACAATGAGACAGTCACCCAGCCTTAATCAATAGACCGATTTCAGCAATATTTATTTCATATGAAAGCTAATTATCCTTAGATGTGATATCACAAGTCACCTGCTGCCCACTAACCTCCATTTTCGAGATATTTCGCAGTATAAAACATTGACAGGATCCCTCAGCCTTTACAACCGCCAACTCCCGACGTTGCAAGAATTGCCACAGGCCATTAAAATTACGCGTGAGCAAATGATCACCGAAGACGGCTAGTCAAATATTAATTTAAATGAGTTTGATTAATTTTCAATAACAAATTATAATTATTAATTTTAAAAGTAATAATAAAAATTAATAAATCGAAATTATCTTTAATATAATTAATAATATTATTAAAATTATAATAATGTAAATAATACCACTGGGGCATAAAAATTTTGTTGCAATTGTACATGTGCTTGTTCTTAATTTTTTAGAGTACCGAAGGAGAACTTATGACTTCTCTTTTGAATAAAACTAAGCCATATAATACCAATGAAATGAATATAATTATTTAATTAATTAAGTCGTTCAGAATCCAATGCGAATAAGTCCAAAACAAATTGAGAAAATTCATGTTTTTTTAATACAATAATTTTTTTTATTTTATTAATTTGATTAGTGAATATATATAAATTCTCCTAGCGAAGCAACGAGTGAATCATTTAATAACTAAAAATAATGTTATTAATTATATCAAAATTTACAAAACCTAAAAGACATCGAAAATTGGACTTATCCGCGTTGGCTTCTGAGGAGTCAATTAAAACAATATTATACTTCATCTGAAAAACTTTAGAAATATAGACCAATAAACAAATCCAGCTATGTTGTAAACATATTTTTAGAAGATAGAAATTTCTAAAATCTGAGGGGAAAAGAAACATGTTCAGACAACTCTCGCTATCTCGAACTCAAATGGAAGTATATAAAAATTCGAGATATCGAAAATTCGAGTTCACGAAAATCCTATATAAAAGCTGCTTTGATAAAAATAAATACAATTATACTATATGAATTAACTTACCCTACTTTGTTTAAAATATCTATCCAAAACAGTTTGGTCTGTATTTCGATTTTCTTCGGAATCAATTGCATTTTCCAAATGTGAGAAAGCTCGAAATAAGTCTGTTGTCATCTCCGGCATCGAGTGAATAAATTCACGCATTGTTTTTATGGAAGATAAAGCCTCTTTCAAAGTTATCTTAGGAAGAGGTTCGAACTTTCAGTCATCATATTCTTTTTCTGAGAGCGTTCTCACTTCTCGTACAATGTCTGCATCTATTAAATCTCCACAGATTTCCTCATTCTGGTAAATTTCGAAGGAATCTTGGAATGTTATCAATGGGTCCACCTGTAATGCATTAGAAATAAGGCACCATTCTTCATTGATTGAATCAACAGCATGTGTGTCATTGAGATTTTCCTCGACATCATTAGAGTTGCTGACTTCAACTTTCTTTAGGAAGCCTGACTTTTTTAAACAATTCGCAGTTGCTTTCGCCTCAGCAAAATTCCAGGCTTTAACGGCCATTCGCGTTGCCTGCAATACGTTTACTACAGGTTTGGTTCTTTCATCGATTTCTGTAATACATTTCTTTAACACTAATGGTAATCTTTTATCTCTAACTTGTGGATAATTCCTTTGTCTAAGGGTGGCAACTTAGAAGTTTTGTTTGGGGGCGTAAACTCTATTTCTTCAGACTTCGACTGCGATATGATTGCGATGGGATGCGCTTTGCAGTTGTTGATGAAAAGAACGATCTTGCGTTTCTGACGAGCTACGAGCTTACGTTCTACGAGTTTCTTCAAACAGTTCACCAGTCATCCAAGCCTTTGTATTCGCTTTATACTCCACAGGAAAAGATTTAACTCCCACAAAACATTTTGGCTTTTTTGATTTTCCAATCGTAAATGGTTTAAAATTTTCGGAACTATGGATGTTAGAGTATAACAATAAAATCACTCTTTCTTCCCACCATGACATGCTTCTCCTTTAATAGCCATTGCGTTATCAGGAAGGCATTTGAAGAATAGCCCAGTTTCATCTGCGTTGAAAATGTTTTTTAGATCATATTCTTTAAAAACTGCACACAAACTTTTAAGCCATTCATTGCAAACTTCGTCGCTTACACTGCCACTTTCGAGATAAATTTTCTGAAAGGTAATGTTATTTCTTTTTTTTAATTCTCAAACCAGACACTGTTTGCCTTAAAGTCCGTGAGCCCCAAATGCTTTCCAAAATCCTTATCTTTTTCCCTTAGGATGTTTCCTCCGAGTGGTATGTTCTGTGCCCAGCACTGTGAAATCCCCTCCATATTTGTGTCCAGTTTCTCAAAATCCAAAGGGCAGCGCTGATCAGGAGCATCTCGAAAAGTTTATAGAATCGGCTTATTGAAAACCAGAAAGGATTGTAGGTTCCCGAAACTTTCGAAATTTCCTATAAATCAAAATTTTAAATGTCATCTGGTGAGAAGAAAGAATAAAATGCCATGGAGGAAATTTAAAAGACATAAAGACGTATATTTGTAACGGATGTCTTTTCTTAAAAGTCTGTTATTTTATTTTAGTTTTACTTTCTGTGTTCTTGCAATTCGTTCTTATTCCTTTAACGGCCGCACTCCCTTTTGTTTGAAAGAAACGGTCAAAAATTGTTTTTTAGACGTATTAGAGTCTAATTAAGAAAAAAAGTAACATTAAAAAAACTGTTTAATTTTATAGAACACACGAAATGTTGAGAAAACTCAACGTCAGGCAAAACCGATTACTTTTTAGATACATAAAAATCTTTGAAACATTTGCTATGTAAAGTTACATAAAATTTAATACAAATATCTGCTGCCATCTGTGAGATATATTCAAAATTAAAAGAAAAAAAGCCCGGAAAAAATGTCAAATTTTGAAATGAGTCTAGGAAGCGCAGGTTGAAACGGAAGAACCCTCGAGGACTGATGTAGCAGGCACACAATCCGGGACTTCCTCTATTCTCATCAAACTCGATAAGGGAATCATTTCAGGAGGCTGGTACTTGGGGAGTAGGTGTTCACTAAGAAAGGATTTTTCGAACTTTTAATTAGAATTTAAATTATTTGAAAATTACCTTAAATTTTAATGCTTTTACGGAATACCTTCGGATGCTATTATCGCAAAAACACCATTTTTAGATCATCTTAAAGATAAAAAAAATTAGCTTCTCAATGAAACCAATCTTATTCCCATGCGATATTTCGTTCAATTTTAATTAATGCTTCAAAACAGGAATTGTAACAATGTTTTCATTGTTGTAAATAAAATTCAAACCATCTCATTATTTCAGCAAATCTTTTATTCACGCAATTTTTAATTGTTACGTTTGTGATAGAAAAATTTGCTTTCTTAGGAAATTAACTCCAAAGCAGAATTTTTACTTTTGAATTCATTGCATTGCTGAAATATTTTATCGCACCTACTTCAAAGTAATATTTTCTTTAACACATGGCAACAAATATTTCATTTCAGGCTTCTTTGTTTTTGTTTTCAAGCATTTAATCTCATGTTATCCTGCCATTTTAAGATTATGAGGCATGAAAACGCTTTTATATTTTTGTCTATTGCGCTATAGGCAAGTTTTTATTCAAATTTTGGTTAGGCTTAAGTGTACAGTTTTGTCGGTCGGGCTTCCGCGACCATATTGAGGGTTAATCAGTCTATGATGAGTGATAGATGAATTGATTGAGAGTTATTTGAAATGTAAAATGTAAGTTTCGTTAGCTGTGATACATCATACATAATTGTATGGCTGGCAGTTTAAAATTTACATCTTTACATATTTTACTATCTGTAAAAATACCAATTTGAAAAAGTGTTTGTGAGAAATTTTTAAAAAATAGTCAGTTTTGCCTTCGAAATTTTATTTTTGTTTATAATTTGCTATATCAGACTTTCTAATAACACTATTATTTTCAATATTTTTCAGCTTATAACTGGAACGGTTCTATCCGATTTAAAGCAAGAACGGTTAAAATGACTTTTCCCGTTCTTGTTTATTTAATTTTTTCCGGGTCTGTTGAAAGATATTTTTCTCTTGCGAGATTCCGCAACACTTTTCCTGGACGTTTCAGACAATTTCATTGGCTGACGGTGCAGAGTGCAGGTGACGTCATAACCTTTAATTGAATGACTTCGATTATTATTTTCGGCAGTATCTTAACATGTTTATTTGTTTCGCATATTTTGGTTGCTGTATAATAATGATTTTCACGTTGCAAATTTTTAATATTGATTTGGATTAATGTACTCTGTACTGTTTTTCTACATTTAAAATGTCATTATCGCGAAAACAATTAGTGGCGAAATCAATAATGCGTATCTTTTGTTTTGATTTTGTTTTCAAAACTTTTTCATGTCATTGTGGGCGGTTTTTTTCATTTTGTTGAAGTCCTGATTCCACGGGCAACGCCATGCGCTTACTGCTAGTTCTTTATAAACATAGGGATTGTAAACATTCCTGATTTTTGACTTTTTATTTGTATTTAATTCTTTTCTACTATTTAAAAGTCTTGTAAAACATTTTATTGTCCTTTTGTAGACATTTCACAATGAAGTTTGTTGAATATCTATTTTCGAATACTGATACCTAGTGTTCCAAACACACACCAAGATTGAAAGCGCCTCCTATTCTTTAAAATTACCATTTACATGTACAACATTTTGTTTCAAAATGTAGCGTTGTTGCATACTATTACATGTATAATATAGTTAAAAAATCATGGCGAAGCAAGATGGAAACGTTCAAGTGGTACATACATCGCGAGAAAATATCTTTTCGAGTCACTGATTTTCAACTGAACATTAAAACCTCTTGCAGCACTTTACTATTGATATTTGTTCGCCTGAATAATCGCAGTGAACTCAATGCAGAATTTTTGTTTATGTATGGTGCACTGGATTTCGAATTATATGAAGACATTTCAGATTCAAATATTTCAGATGAATATTAAAATATTTTTAAATAAATTAAAAGGAAACTGCTTTTCGAATTCTCCATTTTATATACTATATTAGTTTGATAATTTTTGTGAAACCCGAGAAGTTTCTTTCCGTAAATTGTCAACTGTCATGCTAAAAAATGGTGTTTTTCAATAAAGGAAATTAAATAGCAAGAACACACATTAATTGAAAACAGCGCAATAATTGTCAACTGAACTCCAGTTTCAAACTGACATTTTGATACGAAAGAATTCAGTAAATATTAGTTGAACAAAATTTCTTTAGAATCATCGATACTTACATTCATTTTATAGATATAGGAAAGAGTAATAATTATTAGATTTGAATAAAAGAACTTTGTAAGCTCTAGCACTATTTAAATTTCAATTTACACTACATACAATTTTTTTAATAAAAGGCAACTTTGTTTTGGCGCGGCCTCAGAAGGTATTTTAATATAAAGCTTCATCTTTTATGACTGGGCTGTTAAATAAACGCTAAAGTCGTTATCTATTGACGGGACTAGGAAATAAACGACGTGGTTCCATTTACTTCTGATTTTGAGGTTTCAGCGCCTTTTATTATCTTTATGAATGTATTCTATTTGAAAATAGGTAGAAAGAAAACATTTATCAGAATTATACATATCAATTATTGTACAACAGTGGAAATGATGTTAGAATTGTAGAAATCTTTGTATGTCAACTTAATTGGTATCATATGGACGAGTTTTCTGTTTTGTTTATATACATCAAAACATCAACATACTTATTTCCGATGTAATGCTAAGTCTATGAAATCTTCGAAGAGGAAGACAAAAAGTGATGCAGATAAAGTCAAGGTTTTTAATGTAAGTAAACTAAACACAAATCTTGTCCAAAAGAGATAATACACAGAGAAGATGTACCAGAGGTCATATTCCAAAATTTAATACAAGACCGCAACGCTGCCAGTCTCTATACACAAAACTAGGTACTTTGATTTCTGCCTTTTAGAACACTCACCCAAGTGTTGCCATATTAGTGTGAAGTTTAAGATTTTCGATGTCCTAATTGATAAGAATAGGTAAATTTCATATATGTATATAAACATGTATCAAAGACTTGTAGTGGCTGGCTCACTCAGCATTTAACTTTTTTTATAAATATATTTTTTATAACATTTATTTATTATTATATTTAATTTGATCGACAGCAGTGTAGAAAATTGAGGATATTTTGTACTCTCAATTCAAAGTAGAGGTATGACTGCAGAATAAACGAAATTTAACTACTTAATTTCTCAAATAGATCTCAAATGTGTTTAAAATGTATGGGAAATCATAAATTATTTAAAGTTCATCGAATTTTTTTTATATACCTTTAGGTTTTGAACACTTCATTTAAATATGCCATCCTCAGTACATGCTTCCGCGGCAAGGTCGGTAGAACGCCATGTTTCGAACCATACTGACACGGGTTCGAATAGAATAGTCGTTGCAAGATAATGTTTTGAAAATTTTAATTTCGGATATTCTCTTTAAAAAGTTAATTTATAATATATATTCAGCATTTTATTTTATTTTACTCTTTATTTCCATACCTGATTTAGTATTAGATAAATTTTAAATATTTCCTATTCTAACTTATTCCCCCATACTTATGTATAATTTTAAAGAATTGTTTAAAATTTATCTAATAATAAATTAAGTTTGAAAATAAAGAGTAAAATAAAATAAAATGCTGAATATATATTATAAAAAAATACCTTTTAAAGAGAATATCCGAAATTAAAATTTATAAAACAATAACCTTGTAGTGACTATGATAACCGAGGATCGAACCCATGTGGAATAGGGTTCGTAAATCGACGTTCTCCCGACCAAGCCACTTATGCACGTGACTTGTCTGGTATATGTAAATAACATCTATAATTTCTTCCAAATTTAAAAGCAATTAATTTAACCGACAAGAATTTACTAAAAAATTTCATTTTGTTAATATAATTAATACATTTTAACAGCAGTGGAACTTTGACAACTGCAAAGAGTTGTTTTATATTAATTGATGATGATTAAAAGATTTTTACTGTATAGAGATCATTAGGATTGGGTGACTGTATATTTAAATAAAAAGAAATCTGATATGAAATTTCATTACTGAACGCTTCAGTAAATATATTGTTTCCAACAAATTAAATGTCATTCCTAAGAAGTCCTAACCAGAAAATAGAAATCAAAAGCATCTCTAAATACTGAAGATTCTTGCAAAGTTTCAGTAAATTCACTAAAGAAATTTGAAATAATTAACAGAAATGTTAATTAAAAAATATAATTTGTAATTAAAATTAATTATTAAAATTATCATCAATATAGATAATTATAATTATTAATCAAAACTATTCAATAAAATTAAGATAATTAATTATAATTGTTAATCAAAATTATACATTAAAATTAATATAATTAATTGTAATTATATTAATAAAAATTATTCATTAAAATTAATATCAACATTATTAATTATATAATAAAAATTATAATGATATTAATTATGATCCATAATTATATTAAAACACAAGTTCACTAATAAATATTATTACAGTAATCATGGGCAATAAATCCATTTACGTTTCGGACTCCGAACGGATCTGCAACCGCACTCGGATTCATAGATCCGACTCCACGGAAGGAACGAATCTGACACATCGCTAACCGACTTGAACTTTTATTTTACCAACCCGGACATACAAGACCAAGCTTTATATAAAAATAGCCACAAATTAAGTTACCTGTCGGTTATAACTTGTGGTGGTTTCACCTCTTTGGGGCCACAGGCCCACCATCTGAAAATCTAACACATTAGGGCTTAAGTGGAAATGAAAACTAGACCTGATAATCAAAATGCATAAACCAGTATGAGGAAGATCAAATTTAGGGATAAATTAAATCAATAAGAAGTTACAAACTACATAAATACAAAAATATTAAAATAATACTAATAATTTTAAAAGAATATAATAGGAGATTAGAAAGTTGTGAAAAATTATCTAAGGCAGAAAAAGGTTAAGGAAAGGAATGCACAACAGTGCGGGGGGGGGGGGACTCAGAATGAGATAGTCATTCTTGGTCTCTTACGATTCTGTTTATCATTATGATCATAAACAGGAATTATGGTTATTTCGGGGTTATTGATATCCGGCAGTTTTCCATAGAAAATTTTAGGAAGTTTTTGAATGAACTGCTGTAGGGAGGGGACATTTAATGCATTTCGTATATCAATATTTCGATGGTACCACCTGGCGTTTGCAATCATTCTTAGGGTTTTGTTTTCAAGCACCTGAATGCTTCGCAAGTTACTTTTCGCAGTGCAGGCCCAAATGGGACTCGCGTAAGTGAGAATTGGTCTGAGATACGCTAAATAGATCAGTACCTTGTTGTTGAGATTTAGACTAGAGTTCCTACAGATTAAAGAGTATTGGGCACGGAATGCTTTGTTATATTTTTCCTTAATCAGGCTGGTATGGGCTCGGAAGTTCAGTTGCTTATCCAGAACAACCCCCAAATATTTCACTTCTTTTTTCCATTCGATTCCTGTCGGTTTCTTCTTTTTCATAAAATTATGTATAGAATAAGTTGGAATTAAAATAGTGGTAGAGCGCTCAAAGCTTTTTCAATCATATCTAATGTTTATATCTATTTCATATGTCTGTAAGATAAATGTATGTGTAGATGATTCTAAAGAAATTTTTTGTTCAAGTAATACTTACTGAATTCCTTCGAAAGCAAAATGTCATTCTGAAAAAGGAGTTAAGATGAGAATTATTGCGCTCTTTTCAATTAATGAGTTTTCTAGCTATTTAATTTCCTTTATTGCAAAACACCATTTTTTAACATGGCAGTTGACAGCTTTCGTAAAGAAACTTCTCGTACTTCACAAAAATTATCATACTAACATAGTATATAAAGTGGAGAGTTAGAAAAGCAGTTTCGTTTTAATTTATTTAAAAATGTTTAAATATTCATCTGAAATATTTAATCTGAAATTTCTAAATATTACTCGAAATTAAGTGCACCATGCATAAACAAAAATTCTGCTTTCAGATCACTGCGATTATTCCGACGAACAAATATCAACAACAAAGTGCTGCAAGAGAATTAAGTGTTCAGTTGAAAATCACTGACTCGTAAAAATATTTTCTCGCGATGTGTATGTACAACTTGAAAGTGTCCATCTACCTTCGCCATGATTTTTTATCCATATTATACATGTTATAGTATGCGACAACGCTAGATTTTGAAACAAAATATTGCACCTGCAAATGTTAATTTTAAAGAGTAGTAGGCGCTTTCAATCTCGGTGTGTATTTGGAGCACTATGTATCTCTGTCCGAAAATTGAGATTCAACAAACTTCTTTGTAAAATGTTTACCGAAGGACAATAAAATATTTTACATGGTTTGAATATAGTAGAAAAGAATTAAATACAAATAATAAGTCAAAAAGCACGAATCTTTATTGTATAGCAAAGAATTCCGAAGGCCTCCGCGCTTTTGCGTGTGCGCCAGTCGAAATTATTTTCATCAAAATGGGAGGAAAGAGGAGTATTGAAGGGGAGATGTTTTCATTTTACTTAGCGTGATCTTACAGAACAAATTTTCTAATTGGTACGATTTTTTCTACATAGATGGAGCTAGGTATACTAGCATTCAGAATTTTTCTCCCTTTGTTCTCGTGTGTTTGTTGTTGGCGTTCAATTATTGCTTCTATCACGACAGACGGTAAATTATTTTACATTCTCTAGTATTGTATCTATTGTATTGGTTATAAATGATTTTCTTATGCTTTTTCTTTTTTCAAAGGGATTATTTCTTATATTTCAGTTAATGGAGAAATTCAGGCCACAGGGGGTATAATTTTATCTTTGTAGTCTTACCCTCGACAGAAAATTTGTCCATATTAGAACTCGTTGGCGGGTGGCTCTTTGAAAAAGTTCGGCATTCGAGTTCTCTTCCATTTCTTCCATTTTAATTGCATTTTCTTCTATTTTTTAAATTTTTTCTTTTAATTATTTTAATTATTGGAGAATTTTTTGTTGTTTAATAGTATAGTGATTTGTTGGTTAATTAGAGGAAAATTTTGTTGATGCAATTACTGGATGCTGCTGCGTTGGGCGCGCAAAAGGGAGTATTGTTATCATTATTGTTTACCTCTTCTGTGTCTTCTATATGTTTTTTCTTGTTTCTTTTTAAATGTTTTGTTTTCGTATTACTTCAATGATAAATGTGTATTTGCAATGATTTATTCATTGACTTCACTACTAAACTCGACTGCTAATCAAGTTTCTTTCTGAATAAAAAAAAAATCGCCAATAAAAGAAAATTTATATTGCAAAGTTCGGGGAAAAATGAATTTTTATAAGTAAGAGGATATAATAAGTATATAAGTATGTATAAGAGGAAAAGCTTAAATGTGCAGATTTTAGGTGCTAATAAATCAAATTTAATAAATGTTAGTAATGGAATATGTTAATAGTGTAAAGCCCTAACTGTTGATTTTCTAATTTGTATTGGGTTGCATTAGGAGTAATACAACTTAACAACATTTAATTAGCGATAAAGAAGGTGGCGGTTGGTTCATCAGGCTACAGTTTCATTTGACTTTTAACTGACAACTGACATGGGGAAAAAATAAAATTCTAAAAAAGTTTCAAACAGTGTCAGCGCCATCTATTGGTAGGAATGTCGTAACAGCATACTTAAAGCATTTTTTAGCTTCTAATAACTTGAACTCTTTCACACTGATTTAATACTCCCCTATTACATAACAAATTGTATCCTTATAGGTTTTACATCGAAATAATAAAATTTTAATGACAAAAAACACCAAATATTTATATAATACTAGCTGTTATACCCGGAGTAGCTCGGGGTAAAGAAAATTTTCTGCTCTTTAAATTGGTATATCAAACATTTTCGTTCAATATATAGTTCAGAAGTTTTTGGCGAAGAACTGAGAAAAAACGACGAAATTTATCTTAATTTTTGTTTTTTAATTAAATATTTTAAGGAGTAATTATTTTTGAAAATTGCAGAATTCATCTAGAAATGGAGACCAGAATTTTTAAAGCAAATTTAGTCTTTACGCTACTAATCGTTTAGGAAGACTTCTTGCGAGAGATAGACCGGTAAAACACTTTTTATTTCTTCCTAGTTCCTCTCCCTTCAATAGGAACTGGACAAAGTAACCTCGAAAGACTTAACACATTCATAAGGATCATTTAAAAACTTTTAAAAATTAAACAAAAAATCTCATAGAAAGAGTAATTAATCCAATGGCACAGTAAATGGACTGCTGAGCAACCATATTAAAAGAGGTATATGCTACGACATCATATAGGAAATGAAAAGTCTTTCTTGGAAATATAAAAATGTCCAAAGAAAACAATATTTTCTTATATTTACTTAAAAAGTGGCAAATGCATGTGAATGAAGGATTTGATAAACAGTAAACTGGTTTGAATTTAATTTATAAGAATAGGAGGAATTGTTGAAAATTGCGTTAAAATTATATTTTGAAACGTAAATTAGAATTAGAGAAAACATTCTACCGTAATGTAATAACTATCATTAAAATTTAATCGTTTTCTCTTTAAGATGGTGTAAAAATAATTTTAATGCGATAAATATTTCAGAAGTTATTATCGAAAAACATTTATTAATTAGTCTTAATTACAGAGCTTAATTTTCGTTATTTAATTAAATATCTTAAAAACTAATTAATTCTGAGAGTTAAAAATGGCACAGTTCCTCTCGCTACCGTTCACCGTTTAGGAGGAGTTCTGGTGACAGACGGACAGACAGATGTATTTTTTCTTCTGTTAGTTCAAGAGAAACCGGCTCTCTGGAATCCAACTCATAAAAGCTGCATTCATGAAATAATCTCTCTTACTTTTTTTTTTATCAATTTCATGTCAAAGTTTTACATTTTTTGTTTAAGATTTTTTTCTTAATAAACGACAGTTGATATACCCAGCGTTGCCTGGGATAAAAATATTTTCAAGTCCAAGTATTTATAACACTTTCAATTTAATAAAAGCGTTTCTCACGGAAGCGTCTTTCGTTGTTTTTCGTTAATCAACTTACCCTCTGGGCGAGCAGTGAAACATTCTTCGAAGAAGATCTTCCTTTTCTCTCCTTAGTTTGAACCACCTGGAAAGAATCTCGTAGTCCTTCGTACTCCATTTCCCCCTCCCCATCATTACTACGGCAAAAGCAGAAACTCTTTCATATCTTATATATTTTTACCCTTTATCCTCTTCTCTTTAGTATTTTTGTCACTGACCGGAAAAAACTGCATCGTGCTCTTTCTTTTTCTCCTTAGGCCCTCTCTCTCCAGTAGGAAAATGGCTCAACAACCATTAAGGCTTTTATTTTATTTATTATATTGGAAAGATGAGAAAAGTTTAAATATCTCCTACACAAATTTGCTGATAGTGTCGAGTTAAATATTCCTACTGCAGAATATTCTCGTTTTGGACTGTTTTCCTTTTTCTCTGTTCCGCTTTTGGTTTATTAATGAGTTTATGTTATCTTGTTTTGTGTGCTCGATTCTCGTGTATTTGGTTTAGTTTACTGAACATAATATATTAACTGAAGTGTTCAGTGATGAAATTGCTTAATCCTGGCCAGCTCCCTGCATTTAAAGATATCTTATTCATCATCAAGAAATTTTTAACAACTCTTTGCAGTTCTTGGAGATCTAGAATCAATAGTTTGAATGTTTAAATGTATTATTAATCCCATTTATAAAATTTAAGTTTTCGTTGAAAACATGTTAAATCAATTTACCCATAAAATTCAATCGAAATGTGGATGTTATACAATATTTTTGATGTATTCAGGTAGTTTTCCATTCCAAAATGTTTTAATCAAATTTTCAGAAACTTCTAAAGAACTTACTGATCTTAATTTTTGTGAGAATTGACACAGCCTTAAATCAACTAATTCAATTCCACTGATTAAATAGTAAAATCTTGCATTTTCACTTTCTTTACATAAGTTCAAGATTCTTGTTTTGGAATCCGAATATTTAGTTTGTCTATCTCTGCTTATGATATTCCATACATTTTCAAAAAAATTGGCATCTATTTGAGAAATTAAATAACTAAATTTCGTTGATTCTGCTGTCATACCACTATTTTGAATTGAGCGTACAAAATATCGTCAATCTTGTAAAATGCTGCTGATAAAATTAAATATAATAATAAGTAAATATTATAAAAAAAGATATTTATAAAAGAATAGAAGTCTTTGATAAAAGTTTATATACATATATGAAATTTACCTATTCTTATCAATTAGGACATCGAAAATCTTAAACTTCACACTAATATGGCAATACTTAGGTGTCCATTCTAAAACTCAGAAATCAAAGTGCCTAGTTTTGTGTATAGAGGCTGGCAGCGTAGCGG
>BGPR01012386.1:6634-45175 GCA_013235015.1 Araneus ventricosus
GAGTCATCATCTCTTAATGCTTTGGTGAGTCATCATCTCTTAATGTTAACACTGGGCATCAGCCCGAAAAGAAATCTGGAATTATTGGTAGTCTCCCACCTCAGCTGCCAATCCTTGATAATGTTGACTTTCATTTAAAATTTAATCTACGATCTTTGAATCTTCACATCAATATCCAATATTCTTTTTCGTTTCCTGTTTAGCAAGGTTGTCGACATATTCATATGCAAATATTCTTGCGTGTGCTTTAACCCATCGTAATTTAATATTTGCTTTTTCACTAACAATTTTCTTGATTTCTTAGGTGATCGAATCTTCGTTTTTAGTATATCTCCTAGATGAGACACTAATTTTCTCAAAAAAATAAAATTGAATTCTTGAAACATTTTTATACCTTTTTTGTTGGGCATTTCAACCGAACGCCATAGAAATTAGCGAAATTCAGGATTTTAATTTCATCTGGGGACTGAGGAACTGGACCTAAATAAACTCTAAGGAAATTAGAACTTTTAAATTGATGATTTTAGGTAATTAATTGGCTTTTTTGGTAGGTATGTCTCAGTTTTTTCATGCTTCGCCCTCTTCAAAGGTTGTTTAATTTTATATCTTTCAGTTATCTTGATTAAGACTTGCTCAGAGTCGTTGTATGGGTGCTGTCCGGACGGAAAGACTTCGGCTCAAGGCCCATTGAACGCTGGTTGTCCGAGTAAGTGCAGAACTTTCATTTGTTTAAAAGTGTTCACTATTAACAGTAATAATTAATAAATAATAACAATAATTGATTGCTAATAATTGATTATTAATAATAATAATTAATTATTAATAAAAATAATAATTAATAAATAATTATTATTAATAATAATAATTAATAAATAATTATTATTAATAATAATAATTAATAAATAATTATTATTAACAATAATAATTAATAAATAATTATTAATAATAATATTAATTAATTAATAATTATTAATAATAATAATAATAATTAATAAATAATAATAATAATTAAAACTAATTATTAATAATAATTAATATTTTTTCTTACCGTCAAGTAACTGTAGCTGAGGAATGAAAATAAATGAAATTGAACAGGAAATTGGAAATGTTTAATTTAATTATGCTAATAAAATTTAACTGTTCAGACATGTAGGATATATTATATTGGCAAATTTCTTATTCATTAAGATTCTGGAGTCAACAGGCTTTTTTCGCAAACTAATAAGCATCAGTTTATAGAAATTATAAAAAGGTGGAAAAAACAGTCTCGAAAACATCCATGCTAAACCCTCCAACCTGAATCGTTGAACGAACATCCTTTCTTCTAAATGAAATCATGAGTTATTTTATTCGCTATTTATTTGCAACACTTACGAATAATTACGAATGTCGCTAATCAGAATAGCTTGACGTGAAAACGTCTTTCCGCTCGTCGGTCGCACTTTCTTGTGTGACAAAACACCGTCAGATAATCGCTAATAACTACGAGACAAATAATATGAAAAGAATGGTTGACCCCACAACGGATCGATCATATCTGTAAGAGTTTGTGGCATAGTATGTGTTTGCCCTTATCATTGGTAGGTGCATTTGTCAGGAGGGCCTGTGTTGAGAAACATATATCCTCCATTTCGTGATCTGCTGCAAAATGACTTGACAATGTTGAATCTACGTAAGTTGGGCAATTAATAGCAGGTTAATAGGTTTTATGAGGAACAAATGGAAAATAAGCAAGAGAGAGAAATTGTATTAATAAATTAGAGATGGCAAGAGTTCATTATCATGTTTGCCCTTGGATCACTCGTTTTAGTAAAGTGACCAACTTTAGCTCGAACATCCGCTGCAACAAAAGGACATGAATAAATTGAAGCTAAAAATATCATAAATAAAAGAAACATTTAATTCATTGCAAAAAAATAATACAAAATGCACTATGATATCATAATTGCATAAAAAAAAATACATTTGTAGCATAATTTGTTGTGCACTTTTTGAGGAAGGACAGAACTTAGAAAAGAAGGACTGTCCTTTCAGAAGGAGGACGTTTGGTCATCTTAATTTTAGGGACTAAATTGAAACCAATACCAATTTTATGTTTACACAATTCTAATAAAATTTTTATTTTAAACCAGTCTTATCCCGACGGCTGCTTTTCCATACTGACTGATAATTGCAATTCAATATCATTGCACACACGGTGTGCTACCCGTCATTTTGGCTTGGCAATGCATTGCACATACGGTGTGCAATCCGTCTCGAATGGATTAAAATATAAAATTCAATAAGAAATATGTGACTAGGTTTCGAAATAACCAAGAAGCAGTACAGAATTATTTTCAATATATGTATTAAAATTAATTGCTAAATTATTGTTCGTTGTTTTATTTTATATATTTTGTTTTTGTTTATATTAATACCGCATTTCAAAGCTCAAAGAGATGGTAGAGCTGTCTTGAATCACAGTCACATGACGAGTTTGACTTCTGACTCGGCTCCATGCTTCTGCTGCGCATCTTTCTTTCCACGGAATGCAAGGAATATCATGACTGCGGGTAATAGATTGGTGGCAGAATCTTCACTTCGGGACAGGAGGGCCACGGGTTAAAAATTCGATTCCAGCAAAGATTCGTCCTTCTGTGCGGCCCAGGAACAATTTAAATCCCTCTAAGTTAAATTTCCTTTAGTTCGTGCTGTGTAGAAGTTTTGAGCTGATATAGATGTCGTTCTTATCATTTGACCACAGTTCAAATCTACTGGGTAAATCCAGATGTAGTCTTCGTTCTGCTGGTGACAAAATCTCGACTTCGGATCCAGAGAGCCACGGGTTCAAAATTCGATTCCAGCAAAGATTCGTCCTTCTGTGTGGGCCAGGAACAATTTAAATCCCTTTAAGTTAACCCGTCAGCACACGCGTGGGGTCTTTTTGACCCCATCCTTTCTCTTTTGTTAAAAAATTCTAGACATTTCTAAACACTTTGCCCTATTACTTTCTGCACCTTCATAGGGGAGCTAGAAAAAGAGGATAAGAAGGATGAAACGGGGTTTCTCACTTTTTACTGGGGGCGTTGGGTTCAAATTGACCCGTGCGTGTGCTAATTTTTCAGGTTAATTTAACGTTATGACTACAGAAGCGTACAAAAGTGCGCAACGGAGAAAAGAATGCAGAAAAGGAGGAAAAAAGGAAATAAGTTCAACTTTCCTTTTTCTTATTAAAAATCGCATTTGTGTCTTAAATACGAGTTATTTTTACGAAAAAAATGTTCTTATACTTTTATCGTATATTATTTTTTTACAAATTGCCAGTAAAATAAAGATTAAGTGCCTAACAATTTGGGGTCAAAATGCCCCTGAGCGTGTGCTAATGATCCAAAAATTTGTGCGTGTGCTAATGATCCAAAAATTTGTGCGTGTGCTGAAGGATTAAATTTCCTTTAGTTGGTTTTGTATGGGAGTTTTGAGCAGATAGTTGTCGTTCTTATTATTTGACCACAATTCAAATCTACTAGATACACAGTCTACGTACAAATCTACTAGGTTTTGGTTAAATTAAAACAAACTAAGCAGGAAAACAAACTAAACTAACTGGTAGTCAACGATAGATTTAATATACGCAAAAGGCATAAGAAATAGGTCTGTGGAATTGGGCTTGATCTGCTGTTTCTTGAACTCATCCTGGACAGTTAGCAGGACATCGAAGTCTCCGTATGCGCCGCTAAAATTGCGCCTTCGTTTAATATCAGTGTGGTAAATTCGCCAGACTTTCAAGAATTAATATCTTGCTCTTTACAAATTTGCCTGCATTTATCTGAAAGGCTTTCTTATCTTTAAAATCTTATCTATTCAGTAATTTTTGATCAAACTGAAAATTTCAGAACAAAATTTTAAATTCACAGCAGGACTTTAAACTTATTTTTTAAAAATTGTATTGAGTCTTGACCTCTTCGTACAAATTGACGTGTCCGATTCACGCATCGAATTGCAAAATTTTTGCTATTCAACCCTCTGAGCTATTGAACCAGCTTCTTTTTTTAACTCGTCAGTTCAAAAGCAAATTATTTCTATTCATTTTTTTATTTTCCTTAAATTACCATGCGGAAAACATTATGCATATCTGAAAACTTTGATTGCATATAAAAAGTATGTTTTGTATTTTTTTAAAGTTGAGATTTTAGAGCTTGAATTTTTTGAATCAAAGTAATTCGCTGCTTAGAGGATTAAACTTATAATTAAGTGAAAGTAAGGATTTAAATATAAAAACACTTGGGCATGCTTAAGTATCTTAGTAATGGCCTTTGCGTTTTTGTATGAATCGAAATAACAGTAAATATCCCAAGTATGATGGGCCATCTGAATTATGAAATTAAGGAAATAAAGAGGTTAAAAATACAGGTCGAAAAAAAACATATTTTTTATTATTATTTTTCTAATTTTAACTCTATGAGCCCTAATGCGCCTCAAACCGCCCCATTCGACAGAGACCGGACTCAGACGGTTTCGGAAGCCTGAGTGAATTATAAGGGGAAAAAGTTGTTCCTTTCTTTTTGTACAATTGATCACCCGAACTTGAGTGTCATCTTTTTGGAATTTCTGTAAAGAAAGGAAGGATTTCATTCTGTTTTCGTGAACGAAAATTTACTTCAGTTTTTGAGGTATTGGAATTCTCACTTTAGCCGGGTTCAGAGAGTTATGCAATTATTTCCTTCTTATGTTACAGGTATTTGCAACTGTAACCGTCTTGGATCGTATGGGCTCACTTGTGAACCAATTTCAAAGCAGTGCTTCTGCAAACCTGGTGTTGGGGGTCCCAGATGCGATCGGTGTGAACCCGGCTACTGGGGTTTGCACAGGATTACTGAAGAAAGCAATGACGGATGTTCCCGTGAGTATTAAACATGTAGACCTCTATTATATAACGAATTTCCTCTTAAGGCAAATCGTTAGTTCAATTTCTAAGGGGTTATGAATATCTGTGCAGTTTTATGAGATTGCAACTTTTATTTATAAATTAAAATTCAATACCATCACCATGATAATGTTTTACGAATATGCAGAGTGTTTGAAATTTAACAGTAAATATTTGGACCTCTCTGTCGGAGAAATTACTCGATGAATTTTAATCGGATTTCGTGCCCATTTCTTTCCTGAGTATGCGGCTCCAATATCTGAAATAAAACAAAACAGTTCACAGCACAGTATGGCGCAGTCGTTCAACGAACCCCGGGTCATGAGAAGATAATGCTAATTGTTTTCCCAGATCCTTTACAGATGCAGTCTAGATGTGAAGTGGACACTGGTGGCCAAATGACTCGGAGGTGATTTAACACGTTCACACTTACGCTGCAATTTATGTTTATCTCCCATGGGCGGCTACTCTAAGAGCGCTTTACTTTATCGAGCGGCGCCGAAATAAAGTGAAAAATGAAATTTTACCGCAATGACAACCATTGCTACTCTTTATTTTTTTATCTCAATTGCTTAATATGTTTATAATATTGATTTAAAATAAAATAAATCCTACTTTTTCATTTAATATACGTTAAATTTCCGAATTTTCAACAATACGGAAATGTTTTCTAGTTACTAAACGAACTAAATTGTTGGCGATACGAGCCGCCTCATGAAACATTCAAGTGCGAGCCACCGGTAGTACGTGCGGCCTGGTGGGGCATCTAAGTGCATGCCACCGGTGGTACGCGCCATCTGATGAGCCATCTAGGTGCGAGGCACCGGTGGTACGCGCCGCCTGAAGGGCCATCTAAGTAAGAGCCACCGGTGGTACGCGCCGCCTGATGCGACGTCTAAGTGCGGCCACCGTTGGTATGTGCCGGCGTGAATGTGTGAACGACGCATTGCGAAAGTGTGCGTGGGAATTCTAGAATTGATGCAAACTTCTTTCTTCTTAACTTTGAACTGTATCTTACATCTTAGATGAATTCTGGAAGATACTCTGTCCAGACGCATGTCCAGCAGATACTCAGTAGTATAATATTCTCGTGACTAATCTCTAAATACTTTGAACCCTGTTATGGGATCTGTAAAACTTTCCATGTAAATACGTATATTTTTAATAAATTTTTCCTCTTCAATTCACTGTGTTTACTTGTGTAGTTCACATTTGACTCCAGTATGTCCCACCGGATGCCGGAGAGAGAAATTTCGCTGTATTGTAAGTAGTTTGCATAATACTACATATGGTACATAAGAACATCTGCATATTTAAGGATCGTAAAGCAGTTTACTCTGATTTCAATTATCAAGAGAGATATTTTACCACACAGAGCATTTCTTGTGAAAGTCATTCATCAGTGAAATAGCAGGCATTTCGTCAGATCAAAGGTTTTCGAAAAGGCATTTTGACAGTTACTATTCTTCCACAAATCTCCGTTTCGAAGCGATTGGGAAATCAGCCGCCTAATTAGTACGAGATCGGAATCAAACTAGGATGAAGAGAAGAACTACCTATTCAAGTCGCTGAGAGCATGTCGAGCAGCATGTTTACTATGATTTTAGATATGATTTTGTTAGGAGCAGGAAGCAAGCTTGACAATGACCCTTGTTAGGTTTATTCTATTTGGATCCAAAAAGGCCATAATCCTTATATTAGAGACAGAACACCGTCCTGTGCCCCTGTACCTAGTAGTTATATTAGAGACAAGCATCTTAGCTTATAATTTTGGCTTTAAAATATACAGAAAATTAAATATACAGGGTGTTCGAATCAAATGTCCCTAATTTGAACAGTCGATTAAAAAAATCTATTAGTTATACGTTGGCGATATCAGGCAAAATTGGCTGTTGAATTCTTAGATTTTGGCGGCAATTTTTATTTTTCGCGTGTATATGAAAACTGAGGCTGTATGCGTACAGAATGCAAATTGTACAGAAACTGCCGCAGTGTGTTGCATTTTCTATGGAGATGTTATCTCGCATCGAAAATGAATACGATTTTCTAAACCCCATCAACTTTTCAGATGAAGCAGCATTTCATGCGAGCAATAAAGTGAATATAAGCACAACTGCTAAATTTGGGGCTCAGAAAATCCCCATGCAGTACATAAAGTGGAAAGAAACAGTTCAAAAAACAATGTGTGGTACTCTCTTTTACATGATACAGTCATAGGGTCATTTTTCTTTGCTGAGACTTCTGTGACGGCAAACATTTACCTGAACATGTTGCAAAGTTACACAATACCCCAAATGCAGCATTTACAACCCAATGATATCTTCCAACAAGATGCTGGGACATGGATGGTCGAGTATTTTGCTGGAACTGGACTACCGGCTGGATATCTTCAGGGTTACTAAGGGAGCCCACTTGGAAGTGCACTGATTTTTTAATAAAAACTTTGAGTACTGTTTTCTACTTTTACATTTTTCTTATGCTTTTTAACTTTCTGTTAAGTATAGCGACCAAATTAGGGACATTTGATTCGGTCACCCTGTATTTCGATGAAACAACACATGTCCTATAATATAGTCTTCTGAAAAGAATTTTAAATTTATCATTAATTTTATTTCTTTATATTTTCTCCTTCTTATTATTTATATTTTTCAAAAATATTTTGTGTTTAAAAAAACTACTTATTTGATTCAAAATTGTTCCACTTTCTTAAACAAATGCGGTTATAAAAGATATAATTATTTTCAATTTTGGATAATTTTGAATCAATCATTCACTAGTCAGTGATTATGCAAATAATTTCGATTCCCAGATATGAAATAAAAAACAAGTGCTTAAAAACTTTCTTAAATGCGTATTATGTTAAAAACTTTTGAAATTTTAAAACCCTTTTTGCCAACTATTGCTGAGCTACAGTTCGAATCATGCGTTTGAAAAATCATGAATTCATAGATGAAACAAGCAACATATCGGTTTAATTCAACGCAAATCGATTCTCTTTCCTGTTTTAAATTTATATTCATAATCTACTACATAAATACGATAATAACTTGAAGATACAAATATTTATATTATATTTTATACATTATTTAATTATAATCTATAAGACAATTTTATATTTTTATATAAGAGAAATGTAAATCAAAGACGATGAGGAATTAAAAAAAAAATGAAAATGCAAGCATTTATTGGTTTAATGCAAATGAACAACACTGAAATGTGTCCATAATCAAATAATATCCGTTTCTAATAGGTTTAGCACACGATTATTAGTATAAATATCAAACATATCTCTCCTTGTGGGCCCACGTCGGTTATTCAGGCAATGAATGAGCAGACCAATCAGCCAAAGAAGCCATCACAAAAGGCGACCCTTTCTTTCTCCCTAAGCCACTTTCCTACTTGATATCTGAGATAAGGCCAGCTCCTTTAAGCATCTGGCAAGACAACTGAGATAACGGAGAAACTGGCCGCAGTACACTCGATATAGTGCCTAGGGTCTCAAACAAACCAGTAGGATGGAATAGAGAAGGGCTAATGTTCGTTACAGGACACGGCACTTCCTTCATACCTTCATCGCTTCAATCTTCGAACACATGGCAACTGCTCGTGCGGAGAAATAGGAGATCCAATGCACTATGCCATAAAATGTCGGTTTACCCTCTCCTGGCATTTTCAAACTCCAACAGTGTCACTTAAATTACAGTGGTTGAAAAACATTCTCACGAATAACTTATCAAGAACCCGACTTCGACTCCTAATGCGCTTCATATGTGATGAGAACAATCTCAGTGTAGAGGATATTCATTGAGTACGCATCCACCCAGACTGACACACACTTCCGGCTACTTATGACTCTTCTTTTTTTCTATCCTCTACGTATTTTTATTTTTTTCTATTTTGTTTTGTTTTCTATGTTTTTCTGTCCAGTGTATGTTTCTTTTTCATTGTTATTTGTTTCTGTACCTGTTATTTGTTTTTGTCCTTTCTTAAAAAATAAAATTCACCTCCATCCATTCAAACCGGAAAGGAGCTAAATTGCTCTAAAGACGGGGGTGCAGGTGGTGTAATGTAATATTCTTGTAGGCCCCCTGAAATGCGGTTCACCAATACGAATTTCTATTCTGACAAAAATGTCGATAATTTGTCTAGGTCATTGTTTCATGTCTATTTCTAGTTTGCTTAATGCAATGCCCCAATTTTGTATCTCTTTTTATTAGCGTATGTGGAATATCTTACTGTGAGTGAACGCATACGGGAGCCTAAACAAAATTAAAACACTTTATTTATTAGATAATTAATCCTTTGCAAACTTCATAGAATTGTCAATTCATTATTATGTCATTTATCTCTATGCCTAGGATCAGTATTTAAGGAATTAAGAGCTAGGTAAATAATTTACGTACACTCTGTATAAGGAATTAAAAAGTTCAAAATTGTCGAACGAAATAAAAATTTGAAATATTTGACTTTCTTAAATTAAAAAGTAAATATGCCTTATACATGGAATAATTCACTTATAGTAATATATAGTGAAAATTGCATAATTCACGACCGCATTTCGAGTAAGATCAAGAACATTAAAATCGTTCGTTTTTGTTTAATTAACGTATCACACACAATCTTCGGATTGCAATTATCTTCTTTCTGAAGGAAGCGAGACAATCTAATATAAGAAAAAAAAGCGATCTAATTTTCTTAATATCCTTAGCATTTTCAACTGAAAAATATATAATAATTTTTAAATGTATATTTATATTAAAATAATAGATTCTTTACCATTTTTTCAGTGGAGAATCTCAGAAAGACGGAGACATTACATTAGCCCTATATTAACAGATATATTTTTATTAAATACTAGAAAATCACCCGTCATGGTATTGCAAATTACTTCTTCATTCAAGAGATTTCCTTTCAAATTTGACGAGTTTAAATACATATATATACCTCGCTAACCATCATAATTACCTTTACTTTGTCATCCGCCAACTTTTTGCGATGGGTTCTTCGTCGGCATTCATCGTAAAAAATATAGTAAACTAATTCATGAGTGTTAAGTATTAAATTATAGTAAAAAATATATGCAAAATATGTACATAATAATTCAATAACTATAAAATTGTCTGCTTGTCAAACGTTGCCAAAAAATATTACCAAATTATATAATCACGATTGCAATAAATAATCAGATGCATCGTGGCGTCCAAACTATATCACGCGCATGATGTACCACTGACGTAATTTACTACTTTCTACTAAAAAAACGGAAATTAATTTGAAATATATGATTAATATATTATTGATCATATCGAGATAAATTTTATATCAATCGATAGAAAATTTTATTTCACTATTTTTTATTTACATATTATTTAAATATTTCTTTATTCAAAAAACCTCTTGGTAAACAACATTTCGTGTGAAGTATTTTTCGTTGTTTAATAATTATCCTTGTACTTCAGATGTCTTTGTGTAAATTTTAACGTGATTGGGAATCCTAGACCTTGAAAGTGCTACATAGAGCTGTCCATGTGAAATCATCAAGGTAAATTCCAACATGATCGACAGTTTGCCCCTGCGATTTGTTGATAGTCATCGTGTAAGCTGGAATTAACAGGAACTAGCGGCTGTTGAGAACGAATGGTAGATTCATGTCACTGGTGGCTAATTTAATTCTTGGCAAGAAAACAACATCGCCACGATTGCATTCAGATACAATTTGGCGTCCAACTATATCACGCGCATGATATACCACGGATGTAATTTACTACTTTCTATTAAAAAACGGAAATTAATTTGAAATATAGGATTAATATAATTAAAAATTTATCGGGAACTATTGATAATAGAGAGATAAATTTTATATCAATCGATAGCAAATTTTATTAGAAATTTGAAATTAGAACGGCAATTGCTTTTTAAAATTTAAAATTACTGAAATTTAGGTGTTCTAGCAATGAAATAATGCTGTTTAACGTCTCGCAGTGCTATTGCGCGAATTTTAATGTTGGTGATGTCAGAGCGTTACCGGTTCTGTGAAAGACAGATTTGGGCTATTATATTAGTAATACCCTTTTCCTAATTGTGATTGCTTCATGCGTTAAATCCATGCTGAATGCAAAATAACAGAAAGAATTCAAGTAACTTCATTAATAAACTGATTATTATTCGCATTTAAAATTAATGGAAATATATCAGAAATCGTGATCGGCGATTAATCCTTTTTTCCCGTTTTCTTTTGAAATATTATATGGCATTTAAAGCCTTAACGAAATTGTACTCGAAGTTATCAGAGAGGATTCCTTCAATCAGGGACTTGGATCTAGATTTTTAAATATTCTTACAGTAAACAGAGCGAAATTCTGATTTGAAAACGAAGAATCGATAAAGATCCTACATATTTTAATAAATAGCATTTAAGTTCTTTATCCATCGCTGAAAATATACAGTGAGATATATCCTTCTTTCAACAATTCAAAGTCTTAAGAAATAATCCTGATTCGTTCTGGCAAATGAAAGTATGTTTATAGCAAAGCAATAAAAAAATGAAATTTTTGCAGTTCTGTGTGGAAAAAAGTCACTGTACTTAAACCTCTTTAAGAACGTTATAAATTCTGTTTCTGTTTGTTTAAAATTATGCCGTCGGCATAGAACGCAACTATGCACGAAAAGAAATGCACTTTAAAGGAAATGAACGCGAGAATGCTTCTATTTTGAATAAATCCAGTTAGCTCGTTGAATACTTCAGTATGAAAGCCACTAGGAAAAAAAAACACGAATATTTTTCTCCTGATTTTTTTTTCTTTATTTTATTTTTCACTTCCGTAATCTTTCATAGATGAAGAAAGGGCAAAATGCTTATTCCGTGCACAGTAATAGCAATTTCAAGCAAGACAAATTTGCATTAAGAGACTGGCTTCTCTTACGTAATATTTTTTTCAATGAAATATGTAGGAAGGAATTTTCTTTCTTTCAGAGAAATGACTATTTTAACTCTGAAAAAAATAACGGAATAAGAAAAAAATGTCGTTTGTTTTTAAACTTCCAGAAACCTTAATTTGGTCACAGTTCATTGCTTTTTCCTGGTAGGTTAATGAAGCGTCATTCTGAAGATATATATCATTAATTACGTTAGCATATAAGATAGATGCTATATAAAGTGCAAATTTTTTCATGTAAATGTATAAAACAAAAGTAATTAGCAGGAATTTTGTTTCGGCTGTGAGAAAATAAATCAGTGAGCTATTAGCAAAAACAATTTATTTCTAGTGTGATCAAGTGCTCTCTTTGGTTTTCAATTTGAAAATATACAGTTGTATGGTAGGTTAATGAAGCGTCATTCTGAAGATACATATCATTAATCACGTTAGCATATAAGATGCATTCTATATAAAGTGCAGATGTCTTCATGTAAATGTATAAAACAAAAGTAATTAGCAGAATTTTGTTTCAGATGTCGACTGTGAGAAAATAAATCAATGAGCAATTAGCCAAAACAATTTATATCTATTTGTGTGAACAAGTGCTCCCTTTCGTTTTCAATTTGAAAATATAAAGTTGTATATTTTTAAATTGAAAACCAAATATTTTTCAACTGTGGAAATCCTCGGCAGATATTGTGGGTGTACGTGAATGCAATCCAATAAGCAGCATTTAAAAAAATAAAACTCTTTATTTTACAAATATTCTAGGAAAAGAAACGTAGCACAGGTGTTAAAACAGCACTTGTAAAATTTCACAACAGAGATTACCAATAAATCTCAACACAGCGCTCAAAGGTTTCTTATCAGCTCGACAGCTTGCTTGTTGATCAAAATCCAACTCACTCTTCTTATCTTGAGAACTTGCTTTTATACTTTTTCAACTGGGAGTGACTTCATCACGTAGGAAGTGACGTAATCTCCAGAAAGTTCATGAAGCCAGTAGAAATAGGTTGACAGTTCGAGGTCTTTCTAGAAAATTCCTTTTATCGCCAAAGTCGCCACCTTTGCAACCAAGCCGCCAAGTTTGGCGACCATTCATTTGGCACGAAATATTTTTCAACTGTGGAAATCCTCGGAAAATATCTTTTCCTTTCAAGCTCGTACATTTACGTTAGAACGTGTCTTTACTTTAAGTCCTTTTTCATTTTTTAAAAAAATTTGGCAATGATTTGAGTGTGGAGGTACAGATCCAAGGTTCAGTTGATTTCCTGTGTTCAAATAAGCAGTCATTTTTCTTTTTATTATTCATTTGGACGTTCACGAATACCACACAAACACACACTGACGACATAAACATTTAGAAAATAATAACACTTTAAATCAGCCAATTAACCAATTCCATGTTTCAAGTCTCAGATATTCATGTTTTTATCCAGACTGATTAAATTCCCCATCGGATAGGGAAGATGACGCTAAAAAATTCCCTTTCTATGGATTACTGTGGTCTAAGTTGCCAAGATGAATAAAATATGCGTTTAATATCTTAGTTCATTGTCATCATTGCACCATTCTGTATATTTAACGGTTTTGTTCTTAATGTTTTGTGTAATATAGTGCAGTACCGGCTTCACATTATTAATGTGGCATTTGGAAATCTAGTTACCAGATGAATACATTAGACGACACAACAATTTTCCGATTTCATGTTTCGAACCCCACTCGTCGATGTTTTTATCCAGATTGATTGAATTCTCAACGGATAGGGAAGATAGGCGTTACAAATTACCTTTCTAGGGATTACTGTGGCCCATGTTGCTGCAAACTGTACATGGAATAATGTCACCCTGAAATATCCAATATGGATGAGTAAACGTAGAGGAAAAATAGTATAAGTAAAGTAAAGATTATTATTTATATATATAAATGCGCCGTCATTCTTTCAGAATTTTTGAGAATAATACAATTCCTTATTATCTCTTGTTATTGATATTTTAATTTTTTTAATGCTATTTTGTTCGCATATTGTCTCCAAATACCACATCTCCCCAATAAAAGGTTGAGTTTCCGGATTGAAGTTAGAAACTGTGGTAACTTTAGTAGACAGCACTGCTTTTTACGATATATCAATCGAAATTCTAACTACATATAATTGTCAACAAAAAACCACAAACACAATTTTTAAAACTAGCTTATTTTGAATGGAAATTCTAAGGAAAGGCCATATATATTCTTATCACAAATTTTAAAAGTTTAATTTTTTAGCTGTAATTAGTCAGAAATTTTTATTATACCGGGAACTTGATTTCTAGATTTTAATCTTAGTAATAACATCCAAACAATATTTCCAATGTTTATTTCCTAAATGCATTTTTCTACCTACAGGAGAGTCGAAAAGCGATTTTCATAACAAATTTTCTATTTGAATCATTAATTTACTCAAACTCGTCATCAATATATTGCAGTAGAGCTTTATTCCAGCACTTACTAGAATAATTTTCGAATTACAATTTACTGGAAAAGTTTGTGCAAACTTTTTATGAAATTCGTTAAAATAGGCTGCTCACCTTTATGGAGACTATGCCTCCTTAACATCAGCCATGCCGATGAACCTTTTCCTTTTAATTAAAGGCAGATTTTATAAAATACAGAATTTTTTGATTTACCGTCTCGACTCTTTCCTTGTTAGCCTGTACTTTTTCATTTTCTCGTTCACGAAGTATATAAAGAAGAAAGTATTGTAATCGTCAAAAAATTCGAGCTCGAGATTTTGACGAATCTCCACGTTTTAGACCTCCCTGAGTCCGAAAAACACAATTTTGGAATTATGTTTGTCGGTCTGTGAATACGATAACTCGAAAACTATTACATCTACGGGGATGAAATTTGGTATGTGGTCTTTACACATAATTTTTAGATTTCTTTCAAATTTTGGACAAAGTCCGTCCACGGGAAGTCTGTCTGTCTGCGGTCATGAGAACACTATAACTCAAAAACTTGAATAGCTAGATGGACACAATTTAGTACACAGTTTTATCATCATGAATGGAAGTCCGTATTAAATTTTGGACCAAATCCGTCGAAGGGTCGAAGTTTAGGGGAGACCACTCCCGCTGGTTCTGATAAAATGCGAAAATGTCGTGTGAATGATTTCATTCCAGATGATATTCTTCGTCTTTAAAGTTGAGGCCTCGGTGGCCTAGTGGTAAAACCTCGGGACCGGAGGGTGGCAGGTTCGAAATCCGATTCCACTGAAGATCCGCCGTGTATGCGGTCTGTTGCACGCTAAATCATACGTAGTGGCCAAACGTCCTCGCGTTGGTGTGGCGCAATACCCACACTGGCCCGGCCTACCCAAAAAGGGTGTAAGGCCGGTAGAGGACCAGTGGGGAGACCTCCACCAGCATGTGGAGGACGGGATTTATTGGGTACAATAAAAAAAATGATACAGGCATTGCCCGAACAGGGGCAGTAATTTTAAATACAAGAGAGCTGGGAGTGTAAACACGGTTCGACCCACCTAGGTGGGGAAGTTTGGAAATGGGGTTGCCAGCTCAGGTGTTGTCCTCGTCATCTGATCGCGATTCAAAATTACGAGGTTCGTCCCTAAATAGCCCTCTTGTTGCTTCAAAAACGGGACGTAAATCTAATCTAACCTAACAAAATCCCCTTATTTCATAATAATAATAATACCATACTATGAACACAAGAACGTATGGAAATTAAAACTTTAAATGATATATTTTACAAACACTATCTTAAAATTTTTCACTCGTAATAGATGAAATAGATTAAAAAGGAATATATTGTAGTTCCAGTTGCGAAAATACAGTAAAAATCAAAATAACACGATAAGATCCAATGAGACATAACATCTTTCTTTTTATCACATACCGTTAAGCAAAAAAAGTGGTAATGATGAAAGATATTGATTTTATCCCCATGTCTTGCTTTCTAACACAAGTTAATATCCCGTCAAAAAATGTAGATAGCTTTTTCGAGTACCGATACTTCCTTATTAATATCGGAGGACAATAACGCATTATTTTGATACTACATTTCAAAAATTTACGGAAAAGTAAATTTGATTTCCCAGGCAGAAATCTGTCATACTTTTCTTTAACTAAAGTAATCTGATTTTCTGAACTTAAACTAGAAATGTTCAAGATATTGGGAGAGAGGATATCAAAGAGTTGAGAACTACATTTTTTCCCAGATGATTCAGGATGTCATGTTTCTTTTTATTACTTTCTCGTATACAAAGGGAAAGTATTGTAATCGTCGAAAAATTCGAACTTGAGATTTTAACGAATCTCCACGTTTTAGAGCGAAAAATAATATGAGTTTTATATTAGTTTTCGGTCCGAAAAACACAATTTTGAATTCTTTCTGTGTGTCTGTCTGTGAATAAGATAACTCGAAAACTATTAGAGCCACGGGGATGAAATTTGGAATGTGTTCTTTTCACATAATTTATGGGTTTCTATCCAAGTTTGGACAAAATCCGCCAACGGTAAGTCTGTCTGTCCGCGTTCAAATGAACAGTAAACTCAGAAACTTGAATAGCTAATTGAAAAAAATTTGGTACACCGTTTTATCATCAGGAATGTAGGTCTGTATTAAATTTTGGGCCAAATCCGTCAAAGTGTTGACTATCTGTCTGTATAATCGCATACTTCTAAACATTATAACTCGTAAACCATACGGCTTTGATAAATAAAAATTTGTATGAGGCCTACTAACATTAATTTTTGATCCGTGCCCAATTTTCTTTTCAATCAGTCAGGAAAAAGTTCTTCAAATTGCCTATTTGTCTTTTCTCATCACACAATGACTAGAAGCCATTATTGCGTAATTGCGCGATTCACTTGTGCTGATCCTTTCAGCTTCTACCCACGCCTTTCGCCTCCAAGCTTTCTTTCTCCACTGCGTTAGAAACGCTTGTCGTTTTACTGCCTTTTAGCTTATTTTTCCTCCATATGTGTTAGGAATATACGAGAACTTAAAAAACAATAATCGAGAAAAATTAGAATAAATTTAAAAATAAAATCTTTACTTAAACTTTAAACGAGAATAAGAAAAAATTTTATTTATAAACAATAAAATTTAGAGAATAAAATTTAGAATATAAAATTTATACAATGTTCAAGTAGACCGCAATTGCTGCAGCAGAACAAAAAACAGATGGAAATCAGTATCGTACAAAGAAAGCCAAAAAACAAAGATAAACTCAGAGGTAATCGAAGAAAACAAAAGCAAACAAGGAATCCATTCTAGTCCATTTTTTCAAGGGATAAGGACTTGATTCGAAGTGGATTCAAAATATTAAGTGGGAAATTTTTCTGTAAGAAGCTTGCATTACGCCAAACATAGCTTCTCTTAGCACGAAATTTCCCAAACAAAAGACAAAGGAGATCTGTACACCAAATAGCATATTTTCAAAAGAAAGAGGAAAAACAAAAACACAAACATCAAAATGCTAATATGATTGATTAAAATTATCAGCCATCTAGCTATATCAAAATTAGCCATCATAAATAAAAAAATACCCTATGCCTATAGCTGAGAAAAAGGTCTTCACGTAATCACAAACCCACGCTAACTTTCTTTTAAAAGGAGGAATATACGAGAAAGTTTTAGGAAGGACACTCCCGCAGGTTTCACATTAATGATACCGCGAACCTACACATAATGAAAATTCATCCTTTGCACTTGATGTCTCGTCTCGGGCGCCATTCCAGACTTTGGACATTTCTTGATTTCGATAGTTAAAAGAAAATACCTACAGAATGGTAAGAAGTCGCATATTAATTTGGTTGAAATCTAGAAGTTGGTACACGTTCTTAAAATTGCGCCAAGTCGCCAAAGCTAATACAGGTAAACCTGCATATAGCTTTGGCGACTTGGTTCCAATGATATGCAGCGGTCAGCGTCTTGCTTTGGCGATTTGGAAGCGTTTTAAGAGTGTGTACCAATTTCTAGATTTCAACCATTAATTTTTCGAAAAAAAACCCTATGGGAATATATTTATTTACTTTCGGAAGCAATACAATGAGCCCTTGTATTCTGTGCATAATTTTGCATTCCATTTTCTAGATAAATTTGATAGACTATAAAGTAATAACCTATAAGTGAAAAATGGGACGATCATGAACTTATTATTCAAAATCGGGGCAAATAAGCAAAAACGAAACAAATTCCTGGGCGTTTGTCACTTTATGTTAATTCCAGAAAAGACGAAATATTTTCTGTTAACTTGTTCCTTTTGATTAAATTTGACTCTCCTTTTTATTCCAGCATGCACGTGTAATTTATACGGATCTGTCCGAGATGATTGTGAACAAATGACAGGTCGATGCGTTTGTAAACCAGGCATCCAGGGAATGAAATGTGATATTTGCCCAGAAGGCACCGTATTAGGTCCGGATGGATGTATGGACAGTAAGTAGTTTTTAAAAATTTTATTTATAAATTGCGAGTCTCATAATTTTGTTTGTGGAATGTTGCTACTTCTAAAGAGAAGGATCAATATTTAAATATTTTGATTTGCTTTTGTTTGATAAGTTTGTCTCGTGATGAATTTTCTACTAACTGTTAAAGAAGCCATTATTTTTAAAGTAATAAAAAACATTGAATTATGGCCATCAGGGACATTCAAAATAATTTTTTAAAATTTTGAACTAATATATTTGAAATTTTGCAGGCATTAATAAGAGCACGATATAAGAAAACACACAAAATTTCGCTACAATTTATTAATTTATGAGTTATGGGTATAAATTTAATTTGTAATAACCTTTATGATAACTATTCCAGATGCTCCAAAATTACTGAAAGTCACTCGAATTTTTATTATTAGTCCCTCTAGCGCTTTTCAAACAAAAATTGGGTCTTATTTTTATGCTTAAGAAAGGAATTTATAAACGAACTCCTATAATAACTCGAAACTATTAATTTTGGAAAATATGCCCAATATTTGAAGTGGAAGAAAATATTTACAGTTAAATAATTTCTATATGAATGCCAAAATATCTTCTCCATATACGCTTTTATACTTATATAAAATGTAATGAAATCTGAACAAAAATTGAAGCGCCTAGAACTTTTATCATCATACACATTCATTCTTATTAAAAACTATAAAATCACTCGTCATGGTTTGACGGGTGCAAATTGCCTCTTCATTCGAGAGATTTCCCTTCAAATTTGACGTGTTTAAATAGATATACATGCGAGAGAAATGTTTAACATTGATTAAAAACAAATAAAATAAACATATGTTTTATGACAGGAAATATTTTTTATTTACATATTATTTAAATATTTCTTTATTCAAAAAACCTCTTGGTAAACAACATTCCGTGTGAAGTATTTTTCGTTGTTTAATAATTTTCCTTGTACTTCAGATGTCTTTGTATAAATTTTAACGTGATTGGGAATCCTAGACCTTGAAAGTGCAACATAGAACTGTCCATGTGAAAAGAGACTCATCGAGGTAAATTCCAACATGATCGAAAGTTTGCCCCTGCGATTTGTTGCTAGTCATCGTGTAAGCTGGAATTAACGGGAACTGGCGGCGGTTGCGAACGAATTATAGATTCACGTCGCTGGTGGATAATTTAATTCTTGGCAAGAAAACAACATCGCCACGATTGCATTCAGATACAATTTGGCGTCCAAACTATATCACGCGCATGATATACCACGGACTTAATTTACTACTTTCTATTAAAATATGGAAATTAATTTGAAATATAGGATTAATATAATTAAAAATTTCTCGGGAACTATTGATCATAGCGAGATAAATTTTATATCAATCGATAGAAAATTTTAATTCACTCTTTTAGAGCTATTAAATTTGAAATTAGAACGACAATTACTCTTTTAAAATTAAAATTACTGAAATTTAGGTTCTCTAACAATGAAATAATGCTGCTTAACGTCTTGCAGTGCTATGGCGCGGGTTTTATTGTTGGTGACGTCAGAGCGTTACCGGAGGATCTGGGCTATTATATTAGTAATTACATTTATACCCATAACTCAGAAATGAATAAATATATTGCAGTGAAATTTTTTGTGTTGTCTTATAAAGTGCTCCTATTAATGTCTACAAAATTTAAAACTGATTAGTTAAAAATTTTAAAAAATGATTTTGAAGGTCCCTGGTCGCCTTAAGAAATTTATATCTAAGAGGTTTTATATTTTAATTTAAATGTAAAACTATTTATATCGGACGTTATAGTCAAGTTTTGTATTCGTTTAGTATGGTAGTACTCTAAAGAACTCTAATAAAATCATGGGCAATTTCTGATAACTGCTTGGGTTATATATTCTTAAATGATTATATTACTGGCTAAAACAGATCCATCTGTGATAGATAATATTTAAAATTGTAAATAAGTCTTTTTGCTTTAGATTAACGATATATAAGAAATTACCCATTGAAAAAATAACATTGGTGTTTTGAGATTTTTTAATTTCTTTATCTCTAGAAATTACATCACTGAATTGAGAAATTTTTTCCCCAAAAATATGTAGGTAAATAATACCTTAATCTTGTTGCCTATCAACTTACAGGGTGTCCAACAAAGGGCTCCATGATTTTAAAATTAAATATCTCGGCAACGGAGATCGATAGAAGAATGAAACCAATGATATGTTTACTTTGAAAGCCATAAAAATTTAATACCAAAGTTTCAGAATTAGTTGCAAATGTTGCCAGCAGGTGGCGCTGTACGCTGTAGTCGTCGCAGGGAAAAAGGCTGTAAACAGTCCATTGCAAGCAATCGTTGCAATCGCAACACAATCGATTCAAGATGTGCACCTTTCACAGCACAGAGATGGTGCATACCAAGAATGAAATTTTCCGTCATTCTCTGTAGTGTGTCAACAAAAAAGCAAGCACATGCCAAGCAATTCAACTCTTCAAGCTCGTGCAGTATTGCAGGATTGTCCGGAAAACAGTATGCTTCCCTGTGCTCCACAAGAAGAAGTCGTAGGGAGTGAGATCGGGTGATTATGGTGGCCAATCCATGTCTGTTACAGTAAATGTGGAGTAGTTCAAAGCAATTACTCTATTCTGAAAATTTTCAAATTTAGTTACCATCGGTGCCACCGGTTCCGTTGACACACTACAGAGAATGACGGAAAATTTCATTCTTGGTATGCACCATCTCTGTGCAGCGAAAGGTGCACATCTTGAATCGATTGTGTTGCGATTGCAACGATTGCTTGCAATGGACTGTTTACAGCCTTTTTCCTGACTCCGTGCGACGACTACAGCGTACAGCGCCACCTGCTGGCAACATTTGCAACTAATTCTGAAACTTTGGTATTAAATTTTTATGGCTTTCAAAATAAACATATCATTGGTTTCATTCTTCTATCGATCTCCGTTGCCGAGATATTTAATTTTAAAATCAGGGAGCCCTTTTTTGGACACCCTGTATTTGATAAATGGTAATTTTTTGATGCTACGAAATTTTAATTCTGCTTATTTTCTTTCAATTTTTTTTATTTGTTCTTACAAATACATTTTTATTCATTACAGAAACATTTTACTTGTAAGATAAATATATAAGAAGAGTCCGGAATTCTTAATTTTAGTGTTATTTCCTTTGCCCGTCTTATTTTCATTAACTGCCATATTTTTTTTGTTAAAAATGCAATTACGATATAGTTATGACTGGTAAAAAACCGAATAGCAAACGAATGCATTCACAAATTTTGACCAACATCAATATTTTCTTCCTTTGAATATAAAAGAAATTTAAATGAATAATTATACATGAAATTGAGAGAACGGTTACATAAATCAATTGATTTCGAGACTGCATTCGTTATAATTAGTCTTCGGAGATCCTACATGGCACGTTCGCTCGCCATTTCTACAGGGTCAACATTCTACGGGGCAAGTTGGGCAACCGGCAGAAAATACCCCATGAGAAGTGGCCCAACTTACTCCATGTCGCCATTTTTGTTTCCGATGGGTGTACGAATTTACTTTGAAAATATTTCAGTAAACAAACATGCCCTACAGAAACTATGAACAGTTATCTTTCAGAATATTATTTGTAAAAATGGAAATTATTATATACAAACATAGAAAAAAATTATTTATAAGGAAGGAAAGTTACTCACCTTTTAAAACATTTGAGAATTCCAGCTAGTTCTTTAGTAGAAGCTGCTTCTTCAATGACTTTTACTGGAAAGAAGGGAGGAGGGATGACACATACTTGGCTGGAGTAACAGCTCTATCTATCAGAAAGTATTTGAAATATCGCGACTGCCCCAAAGTGCCCCTATGTCCAACTAGCCCCGGTCTACCCTAAATGAAAAAGAAATTAATTAATCATTCATTGATTTGCGCTAAATAAATTCAATAAGCAATAAATATGCAGAAAATATTATTGCATTTTTTGGTGAAGATTTTTGTATTCCTTTGAAAATATAGAGGAACGTGACAGAAAACGGCGATACAGAAGTTTTCATGATCCTTCTCCCAACATTTTTCTGCCCTCATTTGGAGAAAGGGGGGGGGGGATCTGCAGTTCAAAATTCCCTGAAGAAGTTTAACTCGCTGTATATTCATTATTCATTTAAGCTCATGCTTGATTTGAGATGTAAATGTAGGCGTGATAAAGTATCAGTCGTTGCACTAAACAATCTTTTATTTTGAAATCTTCATATTTCTATCTTCGACAGGTGTTTTTAACATTTCAGATGGTATTTAAGGTAAATCGAAGCCATCGCCATTATTCAGAAAGTGCGCCCAATGGCCGCACGTCTGGCAAAGTGAATTACATGGTTACAAAAGAGAAAGAAGATTGCCATAAAGCATATTTATACTCCTGAGAAACGAGAAAACCCCCGAACGCTTACAGCGGTTGAATCCGGATCTCAGCGAGTTACAGTGACAGTTATTCGTATACTAGAGCTTAAGTAGAAATAATTTTACGAATTAAAGGTAAAGAAGCGTTTTGAAAACTAGGAAAATGTTAAATTATTACATTCATATATTTATGCATAGTTCCAAATGAATAAAAAAACTCAATTTTTTGAGAATGTATTTAATATACTTTTTATTCACGTACATAAAAAATAAAAATTTTTTAAAACGTTGTAAATGCTTTAGGACATACGACTGTTAAACCTCGAAAATTTTCGATTTTATGAAAAAAAATATATACTATTTCCCTGTCTTTTCTGAACAATTTAGAACAATAAGTGTTAAAAAATTCCTATAATTATGAAAGTTAGGAAGGAAAATGTATCAGCTATTCAACGTAAACAGTGAATACGGCCATATTTTTAAAGACCTGTTTCTCAAAATGTGTTTTTTTCTATATTGAGCACACGATATCTTAAGAACTATTGAATATTTTTGCACACAATTTTTGCTGAATATGTATTCTGCTATTTTGTACAAATTGAACCACATTTTTGTACATATTTCCTCCAAAGAAGTCTTTCCGGGGGGTTAGAAAAGTTTGAAATTTTAAAAAATTTTATCATTTTTATTTTAAATTTGTATATAAAATCGAAATTAAATTTAAATGTTAATAAATTGAAGTTCAGTTTCTTAAACAGATAATCATGCGCGCAAGGTGACTATGTCATTTTTCTCCAAAAATTATACCCACATTAATGACTCCCTCAAATAAATACATACCAATATAAAGGCTTCACAGATATAACGTATCGAATTTGACAGTTCCCCCCAATTTTTCTAGGTTTAGGATTCGTATGTCCCCTTGCATTTTATAAGTTTAGCGGCTTTTTGATGACAATAAGTTTTGGTTTTAATGTAGAATCCATCGCCCAGCCAGTGAGTGGGTCGTGCGATGATCTGGTGTGCTTCCACGGGGCCGAATGTAGAGAAACTGAAGACAATCACGCTCAGTGCGTCTGTGATTTTACCTGCTCACCAGAGGAGAACAAAGATTTAGTTTGTGGGTCCGACGGAAACACGTATGGTTCGGAATGTCAGATGAAGCTTTTTAGTTGCCGATACCAGAAGACAATAACTGTTGAAGCCCATTTTCCTTGTCCCGAAGGTAAGATCTATTTTTAGAAGTTATTCCTACTTTTTGAATGTGCTCTACATCTCTGAAAATTAGAGGAAGATTTTCGATTACGAAAAGTTTATGGTTGAATAAGAAAATGCACAGTAGGATCTCCTTTATGATAACATTAAATCGATGATATGCATACCTCTTCGGTATTTATTTATTTATTTAAAGAAAAGCACACTACAGAGAACTCCATTTACAGAGTGCTATAAACACACAAAGAACAAAAGGCACAAAGAATAAACACAAAAAAATGCGCTAGAAAACAAAAAGTTGAAAACAGAGAATACACAAAATCATAAAACTTTTCCAAACTTATAAATAATTAAAAACGGAAACACATAATCACAAAAGCACTAAAACACACTATGATACTAAAAGACTTTTTAAAAAAAGTAAAAGACCATTTCCAAAAGGCAAGGGTTGAAAAGTCAAAACACGCAAGTACTGAGACTTCTAAAAACACACCAGGAGTTTAAAGGTTTAAAACGTAAATACACACTTGAGATAAAAATAAATTGCAACACTTAAGATAAAAATAAATTCAAACACGACGCCAGAAACAGAGTACAAAAAATTAAAACTTATAAAAGACATTCAAAAATGGTCGATTACATAAGAAGATGGAAAATCAAAACGCATAAATTCTAAAATGTTGTAAAAAGGCAAGCGAAGCGAAGGCTATGCGAGTGATTTTAATGAAGAAAATAATGTAATAGAACATTCATTACTATTTTGGTATTGCTTGTTCCTGAACGATAAAAAAATGCGAATATAGATTATTTCTTAACAAAAAACAGAACGCGTCTAAAAGAAATATGTTCATCATGAAAGACAAGCATCTGCCTCAATATTTTTTGGGTAAATCTGGAGTTTACCGTACACACCTGTTTCTCTGGAATTTTTCTTGGCGCAATTTCATTTGCCGTCGCCAAATACTGTTTAGGATGTGCAGTGCGCTTTTAATTGTTTTTTTGCGCATGCGTCACTGGAAAAGGAGATAGTGAGCACGCAATAACTGCGGCATTTCAAGCGCGTACCGGGCAAATTTTATTAACTTAAAAAAACGTCAGCGGCTTCGCTTTCAGCATAGCGGAATAATCGTAGCTTCGCTTATTAATTGAGAAACGAAACACACAGAATAAGGCTACGAACACACGAGTCGGCTACGGCGAATTCGGCTGAGAGCTGAAAACGTGTCGGTGGTGTTCACACGGGGCGTTTGGCGAATCGTCGCTGCAGGGCGGCGCTGCATATTCGGCTTTCGTGGCCACATTCGGTGTTGATCTTTCTGAGTGAGTGATATACGTGGCTCAGAAATGGTGATTTATTTGAATGAAGAATTTATTTGAAGAGCTCCCATCGAAGAAAACATTTATTCCATATAATGAATAAAAATTTCACAACTTATAATGTATGGAACTGTTTCAGAAAATTCTCAATTGAATTCCGGATAACATACATTAGTATATAATTTTTTATTTTCCAGTGTTTCATATAATGTTCTCACAAATTAAAGAATACCCTATGGATATTCTGCTTATCCTGATTAATAGTAGGCATGTAATTGAATTTCAAATAATTTTATTTTGATAAAAATTCCATTTTGAGTTATTTTTAAACAATATAGCAATTCATAATGATCATTGAATGTGTTATTTTGTAGGGAAAAAATCGCTTTAAAAAGTAAGTAATTTCATATTTTACAAAGGCTAGGAAGAGAAAAATTATTTTTCAATATATTTTTATTTATGATTCTGAAGTCAAATGTTTCAAGTAAATTAAAAAAACAATAACATTTGAACATGAAGAACTGAAAAGGTTATACCTAAAAGTTATAAGCTAAATATTGTTCAACTGACCTAAAACATTAATAATTTTCAACCGGTTCATTAAAAAATATATATTACCTGCTTTTTTGCAAAATATAAATATAAATATATTCTGAAATTTGTTAAAATTAAGGAAAAAATTGCACAACTTTGAAATTCACATCATTGAGATGATTAGGATGGAGTCGCCGAATTTGGACCACCTGGACGTTGTTTACTGCACTGTGGTGGAGAAATAATTTTAACGAAAAACAAGAAACTGAATTTTTTTATAGCTTATTTATTTATTTTCAGAACGTCGTAATTAACTTTTTTATGAAATGGACTTTAAATTAGGAAAAAGCAAATTCCTTAATATCAAAAATTTGATTGGAACCTACATTCCTGATGATAAAACAGTATAACAAATTTAATCCATCTAGCTATTTAATGATATATAATGAATCTTTTATTATTTTATTATTTAAAAGAATTTAAAATTCTTGTTTGAACGATGCATTTTCTTCTGAAACTTGCAATAGAAATTAAATACATGTTTTTGAAATAAAAGATGGGAATTTATATCTTTTCCGAAACATAATTATTTTTCTCAATCAATATTATTTGGAAGAAGTGTATCGGAGGCAAAAAGTAAATTTCACATGAAATAGTTGAATTTTCTTCAGTTAATAACGATGTATACCAAAGAAAAGCAATGAAAAACAAAACATTATGTCAGTTGAATGTGTCAGTTGAATGTGTTGAATTATGTTAGTTATAACAGTTGAATTTTCCGGCGAAACCGGAGCTGCTTCATTGGGGAACGATGAGACGAGCGCGACGAGATCTGGTTACACGACTTTGCCGCGCAAGTGTGAACAGCGCCATTAAAGAACACGGGGTCATGTGTCGCCTCACGGCCACAGCTTTCGACGAAAACGACCCGTCTGTTCGCACCCTAAGGTGCACAGTACTGAACCGATATTCAAGCCTAAGAATTCCAAACGGAGTTTTATTGAAATTCGAATGAATCGACCAATCACATCGAAGAGGTGAACAAAACAGTCCAATCAAAAAGAGGCGTAATATAGCTTTATGTGCAAAACAGCGATGAAAAGATTAATTTCCGCGCATGCACGCATGTCACTCGTTAAGAACATCGTTGCCCAACCAAAACAAATGTTCTTTCATCTCCATTCTGGGCGGCAAAGTGTTGGCGATCCTAAGAGAAAGGAAGTAAATCGGCACCGTAGATTTCAGTAACCATTTTTTTTATTTTCATGAATGATTTATGAACACAAATCTGTATTAGCAATGAAAGTTTTTAAATTTGATACAATATGAAAGTAATAACCTAAAGTAATAAAGGGCATTAAAAATTGTTTTCTTGTTTTACCTCTGCTTCCATTACTTAGGCATTAAGCTGACGTCGTTCAATGCTGCCTTTTATTGCTTTTTCCATTTGCACCTATCCCCGCATTAAATATACTCTTATCTGAAATGTTTTTTTTTTCCTCTGTTAAGCAAAAATCTGCCATTATCAAGTACTCAGGGATATTTTATAAATTAAAAAGTACTTGTCAGTACTGTCTGTCCGCAACGAGAACTGTGGCCGCCAAAATATCTAGTTTACGGCGTTCGCTATAGAAACAGGTTATCGTAGGAAGAATCCATTTCTAGTTGGTAGAAGTTCATTCAAATGTGCTACATTGGCGCATTTAGCGCCAAATGGGCTGTGTATGGTAAACGAGAAAACGAATGATAAACTACTCTTTTCACCACCGAAAACTGGCGCCAAGAATAAAATAAAACTCCGACTTCCGTCGGATTCCTCCTGTTCAAAATGGATCTTCCCTAGCATAACCAGTTGCTATAGCGACCGCCGTAAACTAGACATTTTGGAGGCCAGTGTTCCCGTGGAGAACAGACAGTAGTATGCCACTGTTTAAATGTTTCTTGTTCTTTCTAAACTTCAGATTCAAAGAAGAACAAACAAAACGTCCCCATATTTTTGAAGCATTCCAGTCTTCCTGAGGATAGGAAAATATCGCTTCTGACCAGAAACTCAAGATCCAGATCTTCAAGCGAACTATTTCCTAGGAATAACAGACGTATTAAGAAAGGTAAGTAAGATTGCACTCCGGAATATTTTCTACTCTTTTTTATTTCAAACTGAGAATGGCTTACGAAAATATCGAGATATGTCGAATCTAATTTATGCATTTCAGCATTTTAAAAATTTAAGGTGAAAACATTTTTATAAGAATTTCTTTGACTACAACTAAATGGTATTAATCAAAGAAAAATATGGTTCTCAGATCCGCATCATCAAATCTTCATATGAAGGAAAGTTTTATTATAAATAATTTCTAATAAACTAAATATACACCAAAATCAACATAATAATTATATAATCTAAAGACTGTTACATAATTAAAATTATTTACTGAATATTGACGAACTCATCTGTAAATTGAGTATTCTGTCAGTTGCATTTGACTTTCTGTGACTTTTAATTGAACTTTTCTCCTGACCTGAAGGGGTTAAAGCCAGCAGAAATTCATGGAAATAATCGAATAAAAATGTTAAATAGTCAATAATTTTTGTTTATAGTATAACAAAGATTTCAATAAGAAAAGGCAACCGATCAATATTTATACAAGAAAGGGATTTACTTTGAATAATTTATTTTACTGAAATTCACTCAAAATAAAAATTCATGTTAATAACTTTTCACGTTTGCTTAATGCTAAAATTTTTATAGAGATTTTTCCCTTTGAACAACATTTGCGCATACATTTTCTTTAATGATTATAATAAAGAGGATATTTTATTTATACATCGCAGTTTCAATTTTGAGAATTTCAGTTCCGATTTTTAGATGTATCCTTCAATTAATATTTGGCTTATTTTACGAAAATAATGTGTTGTCGAAAAGGAAAAAGAAGGGTATTGTTCTTTTGACTTTTTAAAGAAACAAAAATATTTTTAGAAAATACTTTCAAAATATAATAATCTTAGTTGAAGATTCTTTTTTAAGTCTAAATACCACTACGCCCTTCTCAATTGGTGACTATATTTGCACATAACCAAAAAAATCGTAAGTCATTTTTTATATTGCTCATTTTTTGAAGAATCAGTCAATAATATTTTGTAAGAATTCTGAGAAGTAATTTTAGTGAAAAACAAATATTTTTTAATGAATCTATTATTGTTTTATTATTTAAAAGAATTTAAAATTCTTGTTTGAACTATGCATTTTCTTCTAAATCTTGCAATAGAAATTAAATACATGTTTTTGAAATAAAAGATGGTAATTTATATCTTTTCCGAAAAATAATTATTTTTCTCAATCAATATTATTTGGAAGAAGTGTATCGGAGGCAAAAAGTAAATTTCACATGAAATAGTTGAATTTTCTTCAGTTAATAACGATGTATACCAAAGAAAAGCAATAAAAACAAAACATTATTTCTTAAAATATTAACGTAAATTAAATATGATGGGTTATGATAACTAATGTGAGCTGAAATCATACCTATAAAAAAAGCTATTTGGGGGGATGTGTACCAATTGAAAAATTGCATAAATAAATCATTCATAAATGAATTTTAAAGCTTTCTGACGCTCATAACTAAAATCTTGTCCCGTGTTTTCATATTCTGATAAGTGTGAATCTAATTTCTGAGATACGCTACATGCAATGTAGAATGCGAGATCGCTGAGTAAACTCTGTCTAAATTAATTTACTGTTGTTACACTGGTTTCCTTAAGAAAATTGTTTCTTCATGATAATTCAACTTGTCTATTTTTCAGCTACAATATAACAAGTCGCTGAAGTAATTTAATACATAAGAAGTTATTTTTAGTGATCTGAGACAAAGATCTGTTTCTCTATCCATCGGAGAATAGTATTACAAATAGATAGCAAAATACAGGGTGACAATTAATGAGCCATATAGAAAAAAACCTTGATAACTTTTAAATCGTTGGCGAGATTCAGTTAAAACTTGGCGGTTGAATGCAGGGCATGTTGGGATTTTGTTTTTGAGCATGCGCACTCTTATTGTTGCTGTTGTTCATTTTTCGTTAAAAATGTCGAAATGCAGCGTTTCTGAGAGCATATCGATCGTCGAGACCTACTATTCGAGCAATAACAGCCCGATTGCGGCTCAAAGGAAATTTGCGACCGAATACAAGCTGAAGACAACCGGTCCAAGTGAACCCAACCAACAATCAAAAATGTGATTGAAAAGTTCTATAGAACTGGTAGTGTCGATGTCTCGATACTTCAGCGATTTTTGCAGAATTTTGCTCTTCGTCTGCGCCACGTCATAGCCATTGATTGTAAGCATATCGAGCATGTCATAAACTAAATAAGAATATTTGTAGTTACTTTTAAAATTTGAATAAAATTTTTGAACTCGGTAGTTTTATAATTTTTTTTAAAATTAATATAGCTCAATAATTGTCAGTCTGTAATTTCATTGTTACCTTCTCATAAATCTTCAAGCATAATACCAACTTAACCCTCTGAATATGATGATTGTTTAGCGTCATAAAAAATGGTCATTTGGCCTCATATCTACATTATGCATAGAATAGATTCTCAGCAAACAGGTAAACTAATGGGATTTCTAGCTATCCACTGGTTATTGATTGTTAGCCTCAAAGAAAACATTACATCAATGAAATAATAAAAACTATAAATAATCCTTATCATTTTTAATTATTTTAATTAATTAATGATCTGAAAGATGTATACTCATCTTTCATAATGGAATCGCATGTTTCATAGAAATTTACTCTTTAATTATAACCTTATTTGTGAATAGAAGCAATGAAATCTCACAAACGCTTTTAGAGGCTTAACTTTATTGTGAATGTGTTTCCATACAACTATTTAATAAATTTTCGATTTAATTTTTGAAATTTTGTAAATTAAAAATTTGAACATTTTTAATTAAAATTTTCCGTAATAAAATATTTTTACTGCTTTAAAGAATTCCTTTCCCCTATATTACGCAATGTTTAATTGTCATTACTGCTTCAGCAAAAAATGACAAGTACACTGTAAAAAATATCCGTTTTTTTCCCGGACTTTTTCCGTATATTTGACGGTTTAAAGCTGTTTCGTTGCCAAAACGGTTTTTCACCGTTTTCCGCTCCAGCCATAAACGGTTTAAAACCGTCAGTTCAAATTCTATTTTTCGTGATACGGTATTGTTTTCCGTACGATAACTTTCCCTTTTCTTAAATGTAATTTTATTGCATTCATTTCATGTTTTTAATAGGGTTCCATCTCCGCTATTGTTTACACATGTTGCAGTAACCTGTTGTCACTCATGAAAGCTAACCTTAAAACACGTGTTCTGGCAATAGTTGATATTTACACCACTAGGTGGCGCCACTAGAGCTATAGTGACTTTAAAACTCAAATAGATTATTTTTACTTCATTTTATGAAGTCTCCGGTGGTCTAGTGGTTAGAGCGACTGCATCTTATTTCTATGAACGCGGTTTCGATCCCCGGCTCGGAGGTGTTAGAAGTTTTGTCACCATCTTGCATCGAAATCGTCCAAGTAAGTTCAATCAAAAATTATATTAATTAAACTAATTGAAATTAATAATTAAGCCTTGATTAAAAAATATTCCTAATTGATAATATACATCAGCACATTTCAACTCAACTCGAACAGATGGAGAAAAACAACTCAACTCAGTCGATGACGTCACTTAGTTCGATGACTTAACTTTTACGGAGAAAACTTGATTTCACACGGTAGAAAACCGTTGTGACTACGGATTTACTTCGTAACTTTTACGGGAAAAACTTGTCCCTGTATGGTAAAAAAACCGTTGTGCCTACGGATTTACTTCGTAACTTTTACGGTTTTGCACAGCCAACCCAGTTGCCAGTTTAAAACCGTAAAATTTTACGGGATTTTTTTTACAGTGTAACATTCTACACTTTTTTGAAAAGTAAGCCTTTTAATTTCAGTAAGATTAATGCATCATTATAGAATTATACGAGAAATAGTTTTGGCGATTACCTCATTTTTAATAGAGGTCAAATGTCGAAGACGATGCAGTGAGGCGACATATCGCTGTCCAAACGTCCACATCACACCTTTAACCCTTTAGCCGGTTTGCCCGTACGGTATACGGGCTACCCGAAGTTGTCCCTAACTGGTTTGCCCGTACGGCGTTCGAACATCGATATTTTCTCTTTTCTTTTTCCGGTTTGCCTGTATTTTTAATTCTCGTAACAACACTATCAATATTTTTCAACAGATGGCGTAGCTTGTAAATGTCACCGAAATGAATTTCATCCGGGTATTTCGTTAAAGAGTTTTTTTTTACCGGCGAAGAACACATGCGAGAATTTACGCAGCAAAAAATATGCCTCACTTGTCAACGCTTCTGGTAAAAACGTTGACCGGTTAAGGGGTTAACACCACACAACACCACAGTCTCTAGAACTCGTGAGGTTCCTATCCGGTTTTGTACAGATATAGGTGAACTTTATTGAGTTGCAAAGAAAATTGCATACAGAAGAATGGCAAATGAAGAAATTACATAACTGATGTTTACACATAGAATTGACAACAAAATAAAGGAATATATACAATGTCTTGATTATCAAGATGTGAATGAAAGAAAAATGATGAATGAAGACGAGGACGAACAACATGAAAAAGCTTACAATGCAAAGGTTTCTGATTAACGCAGCAAAGACGGGAAACCATTGCGTGTTAAGTGTGGAAAACAAAGAATAGGGACATTACTATTAAAGAATTATGGGAAAAGGAAGGACTTAGTATGTTCAGCTTATTAAATGCATAAGTTAGAATTATTGATCCACATCACATCAACGGGAGGGCATTTAAACACGGCGGATTGAATAAATCCCGCTTACACTACAAATCCTCTTTAAAATATCGTGTAGAACTTGTGACCAAGCGTGAGCTTGTGACCGTTGAGGCCAAGAATGTCATGAGGCCACTGAAGCTCCACTGAACCAAGGCTCTCCCTTTCTTGACTATACACCAGTATCAGGAAAACTGATATAGCTTTGCTTTTCAGGCGATGCCGAACGCCTCCAGAGTGAGAACTTTTGACATGCATTCGCAGATTTAACGAACACTAGGCTCACATGGCAGGTGAATCGAATATCGAATCCACGAATTCCAATCGCGAAGCCGAGAGTCTGTCACTAGGTCACTTCAAACCCACAGGTTCAACACTTGCCTATCTTATTATACACCGATATTAGAAAAAAATTCATAGTTTTGACCACAAAAATGAGCACATTTGACGACCAATGGCCCTATTTGAGCCCTATGCTCATTTGGCAGGTGAATCTTCGGTGTATCGAATATTGAATCCACAAATTACGGTTGAGAAGCCGAGATTTTGTCAACAGGCCAATGCGACCGCGGGATTTAACTGATTAGATAAATTCATAATGCTAGCTTCATCAAAGTCTGTTTACAACAAAACACAACTTTGCGACTCGTTTCTTTGTCACTGTACCACTATCGAAAAAATTTCACCCTTCTTCTGAAAAAAGAAAAAAAAGCCGAGATTTTTATCAACTCTTTCAATGATTAATATTTGTTTCTGCCATATATCGTAAATTTCAGGCACACTGAAAAGAATTTTCAATCCACGTGAATAAAAATAAAATATTAACCTGTAAAACATCTATGTTTTGTACCATCGTTTTTCCCCGTTTACTTGGCAGATTGATGAACCAGCCAGTTTGTGGTAAAATTAATGTATTTTTCCGTTCCATTTGCTAAGCAAAAAGCTTTATTTGTTCGTACACAATTTCAAACGATCCTCTTTTCCTCTTAACTGTAACAAATAGTCGCTGTTTCCCTCGGAAAAAAACACGATGCTGATCCCAAGAGGGCATTCCCTTTCCTCCGGTTTTGTGTCGCTGGGAACTTTCTCCGGTCGCGCCATGTACCCATTGATACAATTAGTCGATATTAAAGAGGAAGAAAGTTTCACTTAAAGCATTTTAAGAGGTTTTTTCACTTTTTTCCTCACCGCTTTCCCTTGTTTTTACTTTCAACTGTCCCATCTTGAGCACGATGAGTTACGAAAAATCGATGCCAGCCGCTGTCGAAAAGGAGAAGCACTGTGCAACATTAGTAGAGGCAAAGTAAGTGCTAGAAAATTAAATTTAAAAGAAAAACTTGTTTTTTACTTGTCCGTTCGCTGCGCTTCATTACTTAACATGTTCTCCGAGTGACTAACAACTTTGATTTTTTCATGTTCCTTCCTCCATACCCCCCCTTCCTTACATTTGTTTTTAACATGAATTGAAGAATTCCGAAGGGAACGGCAGTCTCCAAGGTTACCAATCACTGCAACAAAAGAAAGGTAACCTCGAAGACTTCTCAGGAGGAAAGTGGTTAAAGTCATCTGTAACTAAAGTTAAGGGAAACCCTTTAATGGAAATCGGTTGCCTTTGTTCCTTTTGTACCATTTTGAATAACACTTAATTTAGAGGTCTTGTCCTATTTGTTCCGGAAAAACAATAGGCTTAAGTTAATTTTTTCGAGGCAAAAAATGTGAATAATTGCCTTTGTTTGAAAGAACAGGATGAACACATTGTTCCCAGTTCATTTATTTGAAACTCACTTTATTTTTTTCAATTCTCATTTTGATTGTGAATTTATATATTCTAAACGAATTTCTATGAAAAAAAAGGAGTCTGAAAGATACGAGAAATGATTCAGGAATACATAATACAAAAGAAATTCGGTCCTGGTCTGATTAAGAACATCGGTTTCTTTGAAAAGATTTGGAACTTATTTACGGTTTTATCGCATTTTTTTCTTCTTTTAAATGATTTGGAAGCTGATTAACAATTAGTTCTGTTATAATGAGGAACAGGATTGTGTCTCAGTAGTAAATTAGCGAAAAAACGAAGAATTTATTGATATTTGAAGCGGCGGATATGGCATAATCTTTCTTCAATATAAATAATAAGAATAGAATTGGAATTTATTTGAAATAATAGTACACTTATGTTTTATAATTATTATAATCTATTTAACTTCATTCAAATTCGTTTTGACACAATTGGACTATTGATACAACGAGACATAAAATAGTAGTTTTATTATTTTTTGTAATAATTTGATTTGTTATTTTTTTGTAATAATATGATTTGTTATTTATTGTTATAGTTAGTGATTATTGTTATTTATTTTAAAATAATGGAGACAATGAATTTTCATTGGATCGATAAAGAAACAGGTTTAAGTACGGGTGTAGTAAATTTTCTCCCAGCCAGACGAAAACTAACAATCATACTTATACGTGTATGGTTAATTGATGTAAAGCTAAACTCAATGCTTTCATTCCTCCTACAGCATGGTTAATTCGTTCCGTGCTGTAGATGAGTTGGCACTATTTTTCTAAATTTAATACCTTAAAATTAATAAATCTTCATTTTCTCTCAAAACATAGCTAGTTATTGGGGAATGTTGTGCTTTCTCATAAATTATAATGTTTAACAAATATTATAACATATATTAAAAAGTAAACTTATGACCCGAAATTTGCATTGAAACTATTCTTAGAATCTGTTATATGGGTTATGCATAATAATACTCGTTTCGACTGGAATATGAAACATACTCCATTTTCTTTTAAATTTTCTTCCAGAATAAAAACTTGTTTCTGCTTATGGTTAGCTTGAGAATGATTATCCATTTTCCAGATGAGCTGTGAAAATACGTAAGAATTTTACAGATAACTGCCCTACATTTTCACATCTAAAGAATGTATTACTAATGAAAATAAACTATTATTAGTTCGATGAAAACAAATTAGTCATCGATATGGTATTTAGAACCATGTCAACAATTCATAAGAAAATTTTAATGTATTACTATTAAGACTTAAAATAATATTTCAAAACAAAATAATATGAAATAAAGGCATCTGAAAAAAACTGACGGAGGCTGTCTTTTTCAAACAGCCGCTGATGTTAAAGGCATAGGACTACTTTACTCGCGTGACTCATTTCCGATTTTCAAATTTTTTGTAGCTTCTATTGTTGTCCTTTATCTCTAAAATAAGACACTAGTTATGTTTTTAACATTTGTAATTACCGAGATATAGAGGATCGCGTCAACAATTCATGCGTATTTTTGCCCAACTTTGCGACTCAGTAGTCGCTGAACTACAATTCCGATTTTTAATTTTTTGTGTAACTTCTGTTGTTACCGTTTATCTCTAAAATAAGACTTTAGTTATGTTTTTAACATATGGAGTTACCGATATATAGAGGATCTCCCATACAACGTTTTCGTGGCGTTTTAGAAGGTGAATCAAATTCCTTCCTGAGACCCCAATGGGAGGAACGGAGTCATACGTTAAAAACTGCAATATATGTTGATGGTAACGACGAATTTTATTGTCTATACGGAAACCATAGACCTAGTTTCCAAAACAATATCATGCTTGAACGTGATAATAAATGCCTATTTAACTTAGCAAAGTTTTATTAGTTCATTCAGTAATTAAGTGAAGGAGATATATTAAGTTAGTAGTAGAAGAAAATTACAATAATTTCTATTCAAAAGGCTCTGGATATTTTGAAGTTTTTACTTGATCAAGTAAGTGATTTGAAACTATAGCAAAAGAGTTACGTCTAGCCTAAAATATATAACTTTTCTAAATACATGCACAACGGAACTTCTGAAGTATTTAGATTTAAGCATTATTGTCAAATTTCGGTAAAAAATGTAATATAAACTGGCAATGTGAGGTTTTAATATAGGACTACATTCCTCCTATTGGGATCTCAGGAAGGAGTTTGATTCACACGCCAAAAAGCCACAATAAGCGTTGTATGGGAGATCCTCTATATCTCGGTAATTACAAATGTTAAAAACATAACTAATGTCTTATTTTAGAGATACAGAGTAACAACAGATGTTACAAAAAAAATTTGAAAATCGGAAGAGAGTCAAGCAAATGAAGTAGTCCTACGCCTTTAACATCAACGGATGTTTAAAAAAGACAGCCTCCCGTCATTTTTTTTATAGTTCGCGAGATATGTACTTAAAATGTGTGGCTCATTGTTTTGTTAACTTTCCTTTCACTTTTGCTAAGTGCTCGAACGTCATGTCTAAATATCTTTTCATAATGGTTTCTTAAATAAATTTCTTTAAGATATTCTATCAGGATAATTTGAATTCTTATGCTGTGGTTTATTTCAGATGACAGGGCGTTATTTTTCATCTTACAAACTATAAAATGATTTAAGAATTTCTCAAACCTCTTTTCTATATACCTAAAGACTAACTTTTCTTTCTTCTTACACAGTGAAAGAAATCAAGCTTTATATCAACTTTTTCTTATAAAATGACTCATTATTCACCTTAATCCGATGTTCCTGAGCTTAATTATCTATTCCTTTTGAGCAAATGGAAAAATTTCATTCAGAAAATGGGGAAAAAATAGTTTCAGAATTTCTTAATAAGACGAGGATTTCTTAATAAGATGGTCCAAGTTCTCGCATTCCAACAATCTTTCTAATTTGAAAGTTAAATTTGTAATTAGTAATCTACCCTTTTCAAATACTATCTTGAGTTCTGTAAAAGAGAGTTGTGCGATTCCGAAGAAGTAAGTTAATAGAATGAAATAGACACCAAATGATTACTATGCACATATTTCTTCTTTATATCTGTGCCTTGAAGTTCGCTGTTGCCTTCAGTGCGTTAATTCATTTCGTGATTCAGTGGTAATGCGTATATATTCTAGAGCGTCTAAGTAAATTCATATTTCTAACCATGCAGCGAATGAGAAAAGGTTCATAATGATGTATATTAAAAGTTTCCATCATAAATTTCCTAAATTGCAAGATTTGTTTTCTATACACTTACGAATTTAAATATATAACGCATTACAAGCTAAATTAGTATTAGCTTTCGCTTTCTGGCTTTTGTAATACTCCGATTTCTATAGGAGTTAAAATAGAGCTCTACCAGGTTTTGAGAAGTATACTTCACACAAAAAAGTCATGAAAAGAATATATATAATATAATTTCCTCGTGCTTCTCACAGACCTGTTTGCTTATTCCTTGCGGTATTAAGCCCTTTTCGCTTTTATTTTATTTTTTGTGAATACTACTGTTTTATTTTATTTTATTCTAGGTCTTTTGTATTCGGATTTTTTGCTTTCGATTTTTTTAAATCGTCTTCAATGTATTTATCTCTTATTCCAAAATTTTTTCATTTTTAATTGTCTTGTGCTTTTTGAAGGGATGGCGACATATTTTAACGGGTTTCGTATGTCGTTGTCAGTAAAAAGCACATATTAATATCATAAGCGAGTTTCCCTTCCTGACGAGCGGCTCACTATGATATGTTTCAATTTATTATAATTTTTGTCTATTTTTTGCCATTGTGTCTTGATAGTTTTTGAATTTTTTTTCTTTTGTTTCCTGCTTGTTTTGAGATATATAAGGCGTGACATGTTCTTTTGTGTGTTAATTCGTGTTTTCGAAGATTTTATTTAAAGTAGCATGAAAAAAAATCTTCATCTGGAAAAAATCTTGGATTAAATAAATATTTAAAACTTTGCAATTACTCTTTTACTGCATTTAACTGTCTATAAAATAACCTTACGAATATTTTATACAGGGCGGTCATTAATTATTGAGCCTATTTAAAAATTAATAAAAAATCTAATAATGTTATAACTGCGCTTTTTGAAATGAGAGAGCAGATACAAAACGTTTTAAGATAGGTGGCATATCATTACGGCGTTCTAAATTTGCTACAGCAAAAGATTTCCATATGCAG